>UYYF01004285.1:131093-171845 GCA_900618365.1 Thelazia callipaeda | reverse complement strand
ATATATATATATATATATATATATACATATATATATAATGGCTTAAATGAGAGATATTTATTTATTTATTTATATATTGATATTGCAGGTTGGTATATATCAGTAAGCAAGTTCAAATTTGTTGTTGAATAAAAGTAATCACAATGTGCATAAATTCTACTTGACTGACGTAATCAACGTATTTCTTTGAAACAAATATGAGTAAAATTGTAAAACTAGAGATCAAATTATCAGTCTTATTAGTGCTACCATAAATAACGATGGTCGTGATTGCTACCATTATTAATGTTGTAAGTATAAGTACTAATAACAATAATAAATTAGGGCGGGAAAAGTAGTCATGATAAATGAATGATAGTTTTGCGATCCCAAAATCTCAAATTATGATAACGATAACGGATGGTACACTTGAAGTATTACCATAATGTTAAACACTTTGCACAAATTTAGATGATAATTAAAATTTTTTTCGTTTTAGAAAAGATAATTTAGTTTTGTACTGTGAATCTAAAAAAAATGACAGATCGAAAAAATGAACTGGATGCTACGACAGCGGAAGAGTCGAATGAAGTGAAGAATGTATGCAATCCTGCGACTAATGCCAGTACCACTACAAAATGTGGTGGTAATGATGACTGCGCTGCTCTCACTAAAAATGATGGCTGTAATGATGATAGCAATGATGGGAAAGATGATAATTTTGATAAGGGTAGTGATGGAAGTTCTAAGAATACAGAAGAATACCAAGAAAAAGAAAAATCGCTGATGAATGAATATTTAAAAAGTCTTCGAGGTTTACTTTATTTTCAAGTTTGCTGCGTTTTTCATTTCAGTGAAAAAAATCATGTTATTGAGTAAATTTATATAATGTAAGTTCCTCCAACTTATATAACACTTTGATATTTCGCTTTAGATTTTGTACAAACTTGGTAACTTCATGAAGCATTGAACCACAATTACAGTAACCGATTCAATAATGGAACCTAATGTGGATGTGGCAATAAAAGGATATTTGCGAAATGGAGGTCAACCGGAAGTTGTTATCAGCAGTCTCACTGAGAGTTATTGTGGTCTTGCACAAGTACCGTATTAGATGCATTTTTGGACTTAATATTTTTGCATCTTATTTAAAAAAGTTGGTTAAAAATAGGTAAATTGAAAAATTTTACAGAATACTGAAGTCAGTTTAGTAGTGCTAGTCTGTGTTTACAATGACCATCATGATTGTAAACCAGCAATCCCAAAAACAATGTATTACAGTCCTTGCTTTACTTAAGCATGGTCTGGAAAGCCAAGGTAAGTAGAAAAAATAGCATGTAGTAGTATTTTAGTATTGCGAGATGCTCGCTGAGTGGTTGTCAGATGCAACAGGTAGTTGGAAGTTAGTTCATGAATGCTTAGAAAAAAGCTTAAGTAAACTGCTTGAAAAGCGTTTTGCTGCCAACCTTATGGATAGCAAGTATGAAACTATTGAAGACTTCGACGAATGGCTATCTGAACTTGTAAAACATAGGTAAAGCTTGTCTTGCTTTTTACTTTCAGCATTCGAGTAATCCTGAACTTGGATTACGTGTAATCAAATTTGAATTATGACTAAATGTTGTTGAAAGAGGAGATAAGATTTAGTGATTCAATTCAACATTTCAACTGAATATTTGAAAAGTAATTTTGCATAAGTTTGTTGCATTAATTATTTAAATGTTACAGCTGGTGTAAAATGATCATGTAAATGTAATTTATGTTTAATCATTTGCTAGAAAATAACGTGAAGTAAATTATTCAATTACTTAATTCAAATATTGTTCATACTCAAGCAAACAGTCTTGAAATTGCAGTCCATGGCGTAAATTAATTTACAAACTTGCTGCGCAAAGTCCTCGATCGAAATTCCTAAAAAAGGCAGTGCAAGTTAGCTCTGCTGCTGGTTTTCAGCATGAGATCACAGATGTTCGCATTGCTATTCAGCAAGTATGATTATCAAAATTGACCTCTTGACCCTCAGTGTTTTCAACTTCATATCATTTATTTTCAGAAATTTTTGCAAATAATTCAGTTGTTTGAACTGACACCTCGTCTTTCTTTTTCATTATCTTTCCCACCTCCTTTAAAATTCACAATCCAAAAACTTTCATGCCACATTTTTTCAAAAATTACAGGAACAATAATAATAAATAAAAATTTTTTCTTTCTTCAGATTTGTCGTCACTAATTGTCGATAATTATTCTGTATTTTACTTATACTTTTTATTCACTAACTACTTGTTACTTTCATTAATTACAGTGTGCAACATTTCAGGTGGAAATTTATTCTCACTTATTACTAAAATCAATTGATACATGTTTTCGAAAATACAACGATGGGCCTTTAACAGAAGAGTATGAAAAAGCATTTTCAGAAGTTTGCCATGTAGTTTTTTACAGTGAGCAAACGTATTTATTCACGCAAGCTCTTCTACATGAAATTATCGTGAATGTCAGTAACAAATTATCACTGATCATTTTCATTAGCCAAAAAAGTTGGCAGAATTTTTAAAGATTTCATACAACTTTTGAAACCACTTTTTTGTACCACACAAAGATTGTTGTACATAAATGAAACTTTAAGATTGTCAAAATGCAAGTAGTTTGTTAAACATAATGGTTTCATATTGAAGGAGGATAGTTGTAGAAGATAAGCATTCCATGATAAGGTTTTGGCAGATAGATAAATAATTCCTAAAAATATTGCTAGAAAATTTGTCAAGTAAAATGATTCTAATTAGCAAGTTCATTTATTGTAAATAATTACATCATTCAAAGATTTTACTCTGTTATATTTTTCATTTGTTATAATATCAAATTTAGGACAAGAATGAAGCAGCAATAATCTGTACACATTTGTCACAAGCGCTGCAAGTCGAAGCTCACAAACGTGATTATCAGGACACGTTCGACATTAATATGGCTTTATCCACAGGAAGTGAAATTTTTGGTGAAGTAAAGCAAATTGTGCTGACGATGTTAAGCAAAAAATCTTTAAATCCAGCAGATATCATACGTCTTTATGATGTATGTTAAACGAAGATCTATTTGCAGTCTTATTCACAAACTTAATAATAGTATGGAAGTGAAAGTGAATTACAACTGAATTTTGTAAGTGTCATTCTCATAAATGAAAATTCTAATGCTGAAAAGTTCACCACGATAATTTAATAACGAGGTCAAAATGAAAAACTATTGGAAGCCAATATCAAAGGGACAAAACAAATTAGGTTCGACAATGAGTTAACGGTATCATTAAGTATTGAAGGTATTTTAGTTTTTTTTTTTACAGTTTGATACAGTTGCAAGTGTCTATTTCAGCTTTATAGCTCATCAGAACCACCACCTACTGAATTCATCCAATATCCATTTTTCATTGATATGCTTATTGACTCACTGTATTGTTACGAGGGAAATAAAGTATGCATTTCTTCCAGTAATTAGCAATTTATTAATCTCATATTTCCAACTATATTTCATAAAGGATCAAATGAAATTCAGTGTTGAATGTTTGTTGCTTCCACACACATCCTTCCAGTACCTCAACAATTTCTCATTCCATTCTAAAACTTTCAATTCGATCCGAAATGGAAACTAATTGACTCATTTTTGTCTTTTACATCACTATTCTTTAATTATTCATGTATTTTAATTTTGAGCAATTGGCTAATTACAGATTGTCTACAAAAATTCGTTTAGATTCAGAAGCTAGATATACATTTGACTGGACTGTTAACAAATCTAATTCAATTGTGCAATTACCATAATGCAAGTTTGCAGATTCAGTCAATTCATCGGTCCAAATATATCTTTTTATTGTCTTACGCTTCCTGTGGTGGTTCACGAAGTGCTGATGGCGAGTCAGTAAATGTGAGACTTCTTTTGCCCAGTATCAAATACATTATCCAATTTCTGCCCTAGAAACAATTAATAATTTTATTTCACTCTCGGTGTTGCACATGGGTTGAATAATTGGCATAGACAAAAATTTCTGCTGAATAATATGTTTGTGAACAAACAAATCGCGTGATACATCCTTTCTTGTAAATTTTTCATTTTTAATGATGCATGCGAAGAAAAGTGAAAACTATTAAAGCTAGCTCAGACTTATACATTTAGGAGGAGTTTGAACAAACTAAAAGTGCTATGGAGAGCGTACTAGATAGCATAAGATCAGAACGTGATCCGACGAGACATTTTCATTTATTACTTAATGGTTAAATTTGCGCTTTTTGGCTCGAATCAAGCTAACAAACTGATACATCGATACAAACACTAAAGTGATAAAAGACTTGCGAGAGATTACAAACGACATTAGGAATCTTAAGTACTAGAAGTGTTGATGCAAGCAATAAAGTGCTAATAAAAATACTAATGACTAAATCTATCTCAAAATTCATACAACTTGACCTTACGACTTTATGTATGTGTCTCTGATTAAACACTGTCATCCACTAACTCAACACTCGAAATGCTTAATTCTTCTTTAGCAATAACATTTCCTTCAATTGCCAGCGGAATTTTGTATTATATACACGGATTCTTGCTAAGCGATCAAATACTCAGCGATCTGCAACTGTTCCACATCGTTTTATTAGATGAGATTGCAAGCAATCACCCTGCTTTACACATCAGGTAACGGAAGTTTTATCTTTCAACCGTCCTTTACGTTCATCAATTCATTATGCGCAACAATCTGCAAATCTACCCACTTTCCTTCCCAAGTAAAAAAATTGACAAAAGACCTTTAATTCACTTGAAGGCTATTCGAAGTGCTGTGCGCCCTGTACGATCGCCAATCGGAACTCTTACAACCAGCCGAAGTTATAATTGAAAAGCAAAGAATCATCCTGGATCGTTTTATCCATCTACTCTCTGTTGGCTTTTCATTACCAGTATTGGAGAAAATCAATAATTTGTTTTATGAAGGGCAGATTGACGTGTCGCTTGCAAGGTTAATTTGCTTGCAAGATTCACAAACCTGAAAGACTCTACCATGTTTATTTCTAAAAATAAATCGAAAGACGTTAACGTTAGCTGATCCGTAAGTCACTAACGATATTTTTGTTTCTCGCATAGTGAGTGTTATTGTGTGTGCACTCTACAACTCCATTACCAAGAGAAGATCTCCTCAGAGAAACGTTATTTAACTTCATGCTGCAAAAAAATTTCAGGTATTCAAAAAGTCTCCCCTCTGTTACTATGAAACAGTTATTCCGCAACATTTAACTGCGATATCTCACACCTAAATTGCAGATACTTTGCAATAGACGTTCTGGATATCATCGATCCACCCTATTCTACGGCATTTGTTGAAAGATTTCTACCAATATTATTAAATCGAGAAATCTTTGACAAACCTACGATTCTAAAAATGCCAACGGTGCAAGAATTCATACAACGTGTCACTAATGATCGTGAGGAAGGTGCAGTGCAAACTAGCTGAAAGTTGAAATCAGCATTACCAACTGAAATTAGTTTTTATATGTGAGACTAAAGTTTAACATGCATGCATTATTAATGAAGATATCCAAAACCCACAATTCAATTATTGCTGCTTAGGTCTGAAAAGATCTTCTCGATGAAAAATATTCCAGAAATATCCGTCGCTCATTAACCAATTTTTGCACGACTCTGTTGTTTGTCTCTATTTAAATATGTATAGCAAAAATTGTGAACAAACTTCTCATTATCACATTACTCCCTATTACCACATTACTCCTGTCGATCAGACTTACATTCTCTACAATACTTTATAATTAAAATGCCACGTAACACTTCTCCCGTATAGATGTTAAGAATAAAATAGGTACAAACTCCTTCATCTGGTCTATTTTCTAGAAATGCTGTTGCACATTTCAATACATTAAAATGCTGTATGTTCGAAACTTTTAAAGAGATTCAACTTTTACTTTTAATTTCACTATGTTTAGTCCTGAAAAGCTGGACTTGCTTCATTTTACATAATGCAACCATTATTCACTTCAATTCATCTTGTAACTTTTTTATGCTTCTTTAAAACAAGGCCAAAAAAACACCAAACTCAGCACTAATCATTTTGACATGCTTTTGATTCTTTTAAATAAACAAGAAACATACCCAAAATAAAAACTGTTTCGCACAAAAATAAGTTCACCAGTATTTTAAAACAATATATAAGTACAATATAACGCGCAATACTATGCTTCATAAACACAACGATCTATTCATGATTTTCAATACTGTTGTTGCTGATGATACTGCTGAGGCTGCTGTCCATAAGGCAGCTGCTGCTGAGTGAATCTAAACAGTGAAATTCATTTAAAAGAATACTGCAATAACAATAATGATTAAGAATAATGAGGGAGAGATTATATATATCTGTAAAATAGTAAAAGCAAAAAATAGAAGATAATATGTGGAGGTTAGTTTTCGTTTTCGCTTTATTGGTTTTGGCGCTGAATCGCATTCCGGCATTCTGGCAATACTTGTCCCGCGCTCTGATTTGTTGCACTCATCGTTCTCGCTTCTTCCTCCTAGAATCCATACCGACTGTCGAAGAAATGCTTTCAAACGTCTTTTTGAGAACTATAGAATGAATGTATGCCTCGACGTGGTCAGATATACTGATCTCCTTCGCACATCGTTTGTGAAAGTTCGTTACAATCCTATCCCAAGTCATAAATACGGAATTATTTTGGTCCCGCATTTCATCTCTGACTTAAACTTATTAGCAAGCAGGTCATATTTTCTCTGTTTCTCGGTCTCAACTGCTGTTCACCTTCCTGACTAATACCAACCTCTAACAGTATTACTTCACGTCGCTCCTTATCGTGTATCATAATATATGGTTGATCCGCCTTTATTCTGATTGCAGTTCTCACTCGCGTATCGACTCTGATCTCAACTAGCAGGACCTCATTGTGTCTTCCAGTGTAGTCGTGATGTAACCTTTTTATCGCACTGAGTGGTCCACCATCTTCTCACGTTCCTTATAATGTTGGCACATACCTTTATCAGCTCCAAACATATTTCTAACTTGGAGGTTACAGCATCGTTCTTCCTCTTGCAAGGTAATGTTTACGTATCGTAACAATTTTGATGAATCAGCTATGGATGAGATTTTATCCGTCCGCATCTTGTATAGCTTTGCATGGTGGATTTTCTTTTCTATTTCGCTACACAAGAACTTATATATATATATAATTTTTTTAACGTTTTTGTACAGTTTATGCCGTTAAAATTGTAACCTAGAATCATAAACTGCTTGCTGCACAGACTGCTGCCCGTAAGGCATACCCCGCTGTTGCTGGTGATGAACAACGTATTGAGAATTTGCTTGAGGATCTACAAAAATTGATTTTAGTGGAAGAAAATGCACGCTTCTAAACATAGCTATTTGCAGTACCACATTAAAGCAAAGAATCTTCTTAACCAAATGTCTCTTACATCTTTTTGCAAACGTGTTAATAAATTTATAAATTTAATTCATAAATCACTTACCTTGCTGCATTTGAATTAACTGTTGCTGCTGAGCATACTGCTGTTGTTGTTGGCTATGATCCGCCATTGGCATTGGACCAGCTTCCATTTTCATCAGCATACCTCCACCATACTGTACAGACCCTCCAGCCATTTGATATGCTTAAAGAGCGGAGCTGACCGGCAAGAAAATAACTAGCAAAGAAAATAAAAGATTGAACAGAAACAAATTTATGAATGCGAAAAAACCATGGATTCTCTTCATTTTCTCCTTTCTCTCACAGTCATGTTTTTTAATTTTAAAGTACTTGCACAACCGAGTATAAGTATTGTATTACCGTTAACATCTTGCATAGCTGACTGAGGTCCACCTGCACTTGCACCCTGTTGCGCAGGACCGACACCACTGGCTGCCTGTGCCTGTCGCTTCTGCAATATCATCGAATGGATCTTCATTTTAGAATCTTCTGCCGTTTGGTTATTTATCGCAACACCTGCAATTGTTTGATTTCAGTGCATACCTTAATAAATTAGTATTCGCTGAATCATAGTTTGTCTCATTCTACTCAAAAATTTAGCAAGCACAACTTATAAAAAAACTTTTTCAATTCCGGATAAAATTGAAAAAAGTGTCGTGGAGTGCAGAATTAAGCACCAGTACTTTAAGTTTCTTACAAATAAATAGTATTTAAGATATCATTTTGGACCTGGCGGACCAACAGCAGAAGGTGCTGAAGGTGGCGCAGCAAACTGTTGCCCCAGTGCCTGTTGTGGACCAGCAGAAGTCCAAGTTCCTGGATAAGTTGCTTGAGGTGATGGACCAACAGCAGTCATTTGTTGTTGCTGCTGCGCAGCAGCTGCAGCTGCAGCAGCTGCTGCTACAGCCAACTGATCTACTGTCTGTTGCCGTTGCTGTCGTTGCTTACGAGTTGTACCTTGAGAACGTGTAGAAATACCTGTTGCTTTGCGACGACCGCCTGAAAAAGTACTTGAAAAGAAATTGACGGTTATTTTTTGTGTGAGGTATGAATTTTATGCCCTTGTAAACAATAAACAATTATGAATACACTAAAATAGATATCAACCAACCTCGTGCACCTCTTGGTGATGAACTGTTCTGACCTCGTACTGCTAAATCTGAAAGCACTGGCATCGGACCACCTTGTCCTGGGAATACTATCCCTGCTCCGGCAGCAGATGATGCAGATCCATCAGGGATAGGTTGTCCACAACCAGATGTAGAATTTGGTTGATAACCCATAGGACGACCTTGTGCTCCTTGTCCAAGCGCTGAATTTATATCTACCGTAGGACCTCCTGCAGAAACTGGCACATTCTACAAAAAAATGATATTAGAACAGCTGGTCTTAGATTTTCATTACTTGATATAAATGTAAAAATTATTTTACAACCACTAAAATAATGTCACTGCATGATTATTCACAAGAAAGATTTCTTTTTTCCTTTGATACTAGTTGAGAAAAACAAAGTTTTCAATGTTGAATACCCATATCTTACTCTTTGTTCCAGAACAAATGTTAAATAATACGATATACATCAAACATTATTTTGACTGTACACATTTACAAATGAAATACTTTATTCGTTTTTAACTACAGTAAACTATCAACTAAAGAATGATGATGACCCTGCGAAGGTTATAAAATTAGCAGGGAATTTTAACATATTCAAAAACATACCGCAGAATTAGTCGATGTGGTTGTAGAAGTAGAAGTACTGGAAGAAACGTGATGTAGTGCAGCTGGAGTTTCCGATACATCCATCAGTGGTGGTGAAAGATAAATATCCAAGTTAGGTGGTCTACAAAAACTGATAACTTTTCTGAATTCATAATAATACTAAATAATGAAGCTGCATAGTATAATCTGCAATCAATCGAAACAAAAATATTTCAAAAATAATGTGATTGATTATGAAAAAAAGTAATACAAGTCAAGAGTGAAAAATAATAATAAATTTGGAAATCGAAAACAGGAAATAAACTGTATTCACTATAAATTTCGCTACACTTTTTATCTAGATATTAAATAAAATAGAAATTATTAACCGATCCATTCCACAAATTGTTGGGCGTACAAATTCATTATAATGAGAGTGATGAACAAGACGCTGAATGTATCGCTGAACAGGAATGGGTACACGATCTAGTTTTACGGCCTATAAAGACTGAATTGTCATTACGAATTTGCAATAAATTAAATTACAAAATGCTTAATATGATAAATATCGTTCATTCTAAAAAAAGTAAGGATTTTCTCGCTTTATGGGACAGAGTTATTATAATAACCGTACCACTATACTTAAATTTTAAATAAATGAGAATGATCTACTGATCCAAAAAAATAAAAACTTAAAAAACCTGCAGCATTGACCAATTCCAAGAGCGCTTTAGAAAAGCAAAGTCAACATTCAGATATTGTATAATGTCGTAGGCTGATAATTTAACTTTTTCGGCGAACTAAAATAAGACAATCGCAACAACCACTACGATTCAAACTTAACCGTGCTTACAGTGAATCAATTATTTATCACTGCATTTTGGAACAAAAAAGCTATATGCAATACCTAATTATTCTGAATACACACAAAGTAGTGTGCATTACATAAGCACGAGCCCCATACATAAAGTGTACGCTGCTGGAAGACATACTAAGGTGTCATTCTTTAAAATGATAAAAATTGTTAGCACATCATAAAACGTGAAGGAAATTACTTTCTTTCCTTTTCTTTGTTTATTCCAAGATTAAGTAGAAATATATTCCCTATATATACGAGAGCTTTTCAATATTAAACTTTTAAAGGCCAAAAATAACAAAGAGTTTTGTTACAACAATTATACACACTCACTTGTAAGCCACGACGACTAGCTTTAATTGTAGATTGATTAATCTGTCCTTGTGACTGACTCTTTCCAATTTTCTGAGGCGATGTCGGAATAGTACCATATGGTTCACAAGTAATTAATTCGAACTGCGGTTTAGGAATTGGTAAGAACTGCATAAGTGATCGAAGTTCCGGAATCAACGCATGTTCATTCAGCTCTTTCTGTGCAGTTATTTTATTACTGTTTTACTTGCAAACACTATTTCATATATTACATTTATGAGTCCTTCTGTACTAATTACAAATAATAAATTTAGTGGCTGCATAGTGATAATTATTACTTACTCGCAATTTTTTAACGATCACAGAATAGATAGCAAATCGATATTTCGTATCCGTATCTTGAGGATTTACTGGAACTGCATTCATTGGGTCAGTAATTGACCAAACTAATAACGTTGATAACATATCAAAACATGAATCGAATAAATACCTATTAAAAAAACAGCAAATTAGTTAAGTATAATAAAATGAGTAAAATACATAATTACTATGAAATACGATTTACCTATCTCTTTCCCTTGAAACAACTCCATACAACATTAGCTGAAAAAGTGTCAATGCCCAAGTATCACAATTCGAGGGGTGACATACTGAATCAAACATCCCTCCAACCAGTGATATACGCAACAACACTCCTTCACGTTCCAAAGAGAATATACGCAAGTAAGGTAACAGAGGATTCTGAAAAGTATTATAATTTAGGATATCCTGATAATTATCTGCTAAGCTTCATTTGGTCCTGATAATTTCCAGAAATACGTAAAATTACAATATTTGAATATATTCAATGACATCAAATCACCTGCAACAATTGCATCTTACTGGACATATTTACCTGTACAGCTTTTAGTTAGATCTGAGATATAGTTATAAACGACTCAGGATTAATGCTTCACACTAAATAGTGAAATCCCACACTCACTTCCTTTGCTTTCAAAGCCAAATCCTGAAGTTGTTTGAGCATTGATCCCACTAAGCCATCACGCTGCTGCTCTTCACCATTTAAACATGTCAGTACGAGGTTCAGGAATGGTTCCTGACTCAAAAGCCATGCACTAAAAATTAGATAATAGTGACAGTTCCATGCAAAATTTCACTACTGAAGCTTATCAACATACAAGATTCTTAAATCATGTAATGGCTTTCTACAATTATGAAAAACCTTTGCTGTATTTTTTCTTTGCTGTTATCTGAAGAAGTATCTAGCATTGCCGCTGCTTCTTTGAGAAATTTTCCTTGAACAGTTATTGCTGGAAATGAAGCTGGCAAATTTCCTGGTCGTGGACAGACATGCACTAAGGGACTTATCAACCAGTAAGCTGTAATATCCTTCAACCTGAAAAATTTTAACTTTAGTTTATCATATCGTTAAGGACGAAAAGTAACCAAATATTAAAAAGAAATCAAAGAAACAAATTTACCTTAACTGATTTTATGTTCTTTTAAATGAATGTTATATTTGTGAATACCTAATTTTTAGTTGCTTAATAAAATTACACTTTCATAACATGATTGATTCTGTCTATTAAAAAAAGTTAGGACAAACCACTAATTACCTAAATGCTTTTCCTACAGCAGCCGGTGGTAATTTTTTATCTGATTTGTGAGAATGAGTGAATAAATCTCGACAACATTTGCCCATTTCACCAAGTAAAGCATCTGCAGCGATTGCACCTTGCTGAGCATGCTTACTTGTACAGCCTTCTGGTGAAATCTGAGACAGAAACATAATTGTCATACATGATTGATGCCTTACAACTCTATAACTTAACCAACAAATAAAATAAGACCAACAAAACAAAAATTTTAGGAAAAAATGACAAGACATCTTTTAAGTTCACTGATGATTGCTGAAAAAACTGGAAACACCAAAGAAGAAGAATGCTGTGTTGATCTGCAGTCAGGATATACTAAATATGACAAAGAAGTAAAAAAAAATCGAATCTAGACTTTAAGAAAACGAATAAGGTCCAAGAGGAAAATTCTGCAGAGTAGGTAAAATATCACTTTGTTAGTATACCGAAACTGAGTACCAGCAGCACTATTATGCTTGAAGCACTCATCCGTGGAATCGACGTTATGGATAGATAAAGTGTTGAAGGCGGTTCTAAATCGTTTCGGGAGATGACTTTTATGTCGTTCTTGCGTTGTGAGAAGTTCATGTGTGCGATTAGTCTTCAAGAACTCAGGTTTTGTGATCACCACCACTATAGGTCTTCCATGCTCGCAGAAGCAGTTCTTAGAGGATACAGCAAAACGTGTCAAAATACCTGACACGTACTTTGAGCAAAATGCATTACATGAGTTTCAGGTTTACCTGGTTGTGAAGAAAAGTATGTGCTGCTGAAGCAAAGAATTTTTTGCCAGGTTTATTTCACGTCCCAAGGACGTGCGATGAACGCTGAAAATAACTTCGGAAAACATTAACCCTCTTATATTTAGATCGGTGGACCCGCGACGAGTGAATATGCCACACGGTATCCCCCAAAATCAATGATCGCTATTACAAGGTAGCTCTGGGTGGCACAACAATGTTATGAAGACAGAACAAGATGAAAGAAGTCCATCAGGATGGAAGGCAAGATTGTTCCGCGAAACACTCGTATTTGACTGCCAGGACTCTTGCATACAAACACCGACTATGTTCAAAACGACGTGAAAGCATCTTTTATCACCGATCCAATGAGCAACGGAGATGAGCACAACAAAACTGAGCGGGGGAAGAGTACAGCCACAATGCCGAAATTCAATCCAGCACCAGAATCAATAATGCAGCAATAAAAATTAACCTCCATGTGATAAATAATATATAAATCAAATCTTATATATAATTTATTTATATTTTTACCTCCCGAATCATCAGTTTGAGATCGAAATAAGTAGCACGCATATTCCATATGTTTAAAACACTGAGCAATTTATCAATCAGCGACTTCTTACTATTACCATTACAAATGGTTAATTCCTTCACAATTTCACGTTCACTACGTCTCCGCAAAGCCATACGTAGTAACTGCTGACCCTACGATAAATAATCAAAGTCAATCAAGTTAGAGATGAAAACAAATAAATTTTCAAGAGTTCTTCTAAATACTTTTCAAAAATAAGAACTACAAATCCGTCTTTTACATTTTTTGCTTTTAAATTAAACTAACGAGATACCAAGTTTTACAAACAAACCAAACAGTTCTTTCGAAGCTGATGTGAAGAAAAACAATCCATTGCACCATCCTCACAACGTTTGTAAATCCTCTGCGTGACCCACTCTTGTTCACACATTGCTGTTAGTACTCCTTTAGACAGTTCAGAGATGTACTCACGACGAAATGCACGTTGATCCACAGACTTATTACTTGAAACAAGTACAGTCGTAATGAATATTACTGACGATAAACCATACAATTAAGCATGATCCATTGAATTACGATCACATACACGATTTGCTCGTGATTCAACAAACTATTTCTAAAGATTCAATTTACTTCACATACAATCATTTCCACTGACATGAATTTAATAAATTATTATCATCATACATTGTACAGGAAAAACTACTTACTCATCTGAATACCGATCTCTCAATTTGTTCATAGTGTAATCAGCAATCATGCATATTGTTACTAGCAGGGAACAAACTTCATCTCCTACATCATGAAGATGACTTTCCGTTAAAATCCATCGATCTGCTTTACTGATATTTGAAATGATCCGCTCTCCAGTGTATTGTGGTGACACTGAAATGTCTTTTGTCTAGATATATAACAAAAAAATACCTGTTACCGTATATTTTATTTCTATTAATTCAAAAGTGGATTTTATCCCCACTAATTTAATAAATGACTGCAACTCTTACAAATTATGGGTTGATCGTTTTGACATACAATATTAGTCAATACTAGAAGCGCTAAGCAAACGCCTGCTTCAGCATCAGCATCGGGAGGTTTACCTGCAACAAATTTTTGCAATTACTGATGCCATACATTACAGGCGAATGATCTTAAACTTTTCACGTATCTGACATACATACTGAAAAAAATTAGATATCAATCACTTCATGTAATAAAGTTTAATATCTTTAACATGAAATGAAACTCCAGGTAAACAATTATACATTAAAAGAGCAGACATAAATATTTTGAAGATTCAAATGCACTGAGATCCTCTTTAGTTGCAGAAAATTTAGATTTGTTTTACAGCTTACCAATTCCGCAGTTCAGCAATGACTTAAGTGCAGTATGCAATAACTGATGAACCAGTGCATTAATGCTGAAACAGCTTCGTCCTGCCAACAACATATAAAAAGTAGCGATATTATAATGACATGTTGAGTCTTCCACCTAAATTTGAGATGTCAATTATTGTCTAAAATTACCAGGGACTGCCAATCTGAAAGTACTGACATTTATTTCCATTAATAGATCAGGAAAATTTGAGGTCCCGCCCTGTAAACTTGAACAACATAGTGCTTGAAGAGCACCACACCAATCCAAATGTTTTTCTGTTTGAGCTGCTTGTGCACTTACATGTCCACAAATATTTGCCAATTCTACCAACCGATCCTGAAAATTTCAGCTAAATATTTTTGCGGATGACAGTTTTAAGGATATTTTATCATCTTAAAAATTTCCGAAACTTTTAATTCAAAAATAGGTCAGTTGGGTAAACACTCCTGTAGTTTGAATGGAGCTGAAAAGAATTAGTTAAATTATGATAACAAATTGATTTACTCCAGTGGATCGTTCTCCTATTGTTCCACCTGTGCCCTCATTTCCATTTCCGCTGTTTTTACTTCGTGCTGCTGCAAGCAATGCACTCACAACAAAACTGTAACGAGCATCATCCGTTCCATCAATTATGCCATGTAGACGCCGGTATTCATTGAAAGAAAAAAAACGCCTGAAAATCATCGATAGAACCCAAAAGAACTGAAACTTACTAAACATGAAACAAGTTACTAGAATCATATTATTTTTTGCAACATCAAATCCATGAATGTTTGTAAAAAAAAATAAACCAACTTTGGTTCTTCCAGCAGCTCTTTGAAAGTGCTAGCATTGTACGCATATCGCTGTCCTGTGCATGCATTTTTGTCTGTAGAGCTGAGTACAGGTTTCCATGGTGGCAGTACACGTTTTAACAGTTCACGTTTCGCCTCAATTTTGCGATTGCACAAACCTATTAACGAAAGGTATTAATATAGTTTCTATTTGGAGGCTGAATCATCTTAAATTATTATTTTCAATCCACAAATTTCAAACCAGTTTCAATGAGCTGCTTTTTTGCATCAAGCACAAACACAGCAATTGTGCGACTCCAACCAGTCAAACATGAGTCCGGACATTTTAGTTGAGTCTCGATTATTTGATAAAGTCTGCAACAATAATTTTTGAAATCACTTTCATATTACATTCTACTTATACAAAGTTGCCAGTGAATCATCAAACACTTCCAATTAGACTGACTTGAAGAGCCCTATAGCCAAGTTTTAGGTGACTACATTCAAACCCTTATGTATAATTGTAACTGGAAAACTAAAATATGACGAAAAAACTTCGAATAGATCGGTTTAAATTTCTTTTGATATTAATATATATAGTGGAAATTTCTTAAAACTTACCCTTGCACAATGTTGAACGCATTCTGAGAGTATAAGAAGTAATAATAATTGTGAGAAATGTACGCAGTCAAAACAAAACCAATCTGAGCTGATATATTGCTCGGAACACAATCGACACGACGTTCATGAAGCACCTTCTCAACTAGTACCAACAAAGGCAACAACTAAATACACATAAAATGGCATGAAATTTCAATCACAGCACAATATTGGTCAAATCAGAATAAGCCCACGTTCCAAATATTATGAAAATTTTCCGTCTTATTTAAATCTCTAATTACAGCTTTGCAATGGGATATATTTAAAACATATATGATTTTTCTCACATAAAGCGACATGTTTTATGAATACAGCAATAAAATAATAATTTAATGACCAAGAAAGCTCTTTGATCAGTGAATTAACCAGTTTAAGATTTTGACATATTGCAAAGTAAATAATTTACTTCTTCAGCAAGTTCCATGATTCCAGCAATATTTTGCGCTTGCTCACACATATCTAAAAGAATATCCAGCCCTTCAGCAGTAGGTAACACATAACTATGTCCATCTACAAAATCTTGAACCATTTGCACAAATGACTCACAACACCAACCGCTAAGAACCAACTGATCATAATAAGTGCAAGACCTGAAACCTGTAAAATGTCTCAGAAGAGATGTCAAACAGTGCACGTGATGAAAATATCAACAGGATTAAAAAACAACAAAAAGAAGTTGCCTGAATCTGGTCATGTTTTCCTGTATTTGCTCACGCGTAGCTCGTTTTTTAAATCGAATTTCTAAAGGTTTATTGAAAGAAAACTCAACAACAATTCGCTTTTGCCACAATTTTGTTAATTCCCGTGCAAATCGCCTCAATTCTATTTTAGCGTTATCACGTTCTACACCAATTCCATACAGCAGAAGAGATCTACAAGATTTTGAATCTTATAAAGTCTGCTGAGAAATAAGTAATAATGAATTTTATTGCTAATTCATTCAATAACAGTGATAAAAATATCACACGTGCAGAGGAATCTACGAATACCTTTGATTACATTCACTTCTATATTCTCCTGACTGTGGAATAGGTAAGTGTATTAGCAAACGTTCATGAACAGACAAATCTTTTCTCCATAAATATGGATGCTCGTCCGGTATGTCAGGAGGCATTGTCACAAGCGGAGTCGTTGCGGCTAATGTAGGTGTTGAAAAAGCTACAGTTGCTTCAGTTGGTTGAGATGGAAGCGCTGACGAAGTAAATGTATTCAGAGACTGCTGCAGTAAACTAAGATTTTATGATTAAATTATGAAATATGGACATGAGTATAAGTGAATTAACGGTAACAAAGACATTCTTAATAATAAAAAAGTTATAATAATTTATTATACCTTTTGCTTATCATCTTCCCTCTTTTTAATTTTTTGCATCAGCGGCACATATTCCAACATTTCTCCCGTTCGAATTAACTCTTTTACATAAAAATCATGCGAGAAGACACCAGCACGTTGCAATTCCAAGAACAACAATATCAGATTTGCGAATTCATGGCAGAAGCGGTTTTTATCAGTGCCCTCCACATCAGGACCTTCTGTTACCAGAAATTCGGATAATATTTCTTGCAAAGTCAACGAACCTATAAAATGCTCCATAAGAAAAAAAAATTAGATTCTATTTGTGAAACACAATTTTGTGAAAAAGGAAGAAAAAAAAATAAGTCAATCAAAAAGGTTTTTAATATCATCATTATCCAGTAATAATTAAGAAATTTCTGCTGACGTAAAGTATGTACTGATCCCCATCTGTTGAAGACATACCAAATTTAAAAGTTTTACGATGATTAACTCGAAACGCAAGTAATTGCGCCACAAGAATGGCACGGTATGTCCCTTCTCTTTCCATTGTAACTGCCCACTGCAGGAGCATCTTCACGCGAATCGCATGTTCATGCTCCAAAATGATCAAGACTTATTACGCAAAAGTGGCAAATCCACTAGCGACTAAGCATTTATGAGTTAGAACAAGAAAATAAAATAATCATACTTCAAAACTTTCTTTAGATGGTCCATTGAAAATAACAGCATAAATTTTCTCGATACAGTTAGGCTGATCTAGACGTGCTGCATCAAGCACAGCAACTATTTCCAAACACTGCAGTACCGTAGCAGCTGAAAATAGTATTAGAACTAATGACAAAGAGTAAATTTATAAAACAAAGATGAAAACTTTACTAGAACTTTTTGTCTCTATACCGTCAAAGTTGAGTTAAGTTTTGTTGGCATCATTTAGCAGTAGCTGACAGTAAACTAAAAATCATGTTCTGAAGACCTCAGATATTATTTGCTAAACCGTAAAGTTCTAGTACCGGATGCATTTTATTGCTCAGATGTTTGCTTGCGGTCATAATCGAATCTCAGAAACTACCAACTAATGATCATTAGAAAAGTGAAATTTGATTCTAAAAAGTATGCAAACAAACCGAAACCCTTTTTCTGAGCAAAATTTAATGACCATTTATTTTCACAGGCACGAGAACGTCTTCGTACTTCTGCCAGTCGAAGCTGTATGAACTCATGCAACTTCTCAGTACCATGACCGGGTGGCAAAGGAAGACTTTCAAAAGGGCAAGGTAGATGATCAAGTGGTGACCCACATAACTGATGAAGCATTGCAGGCAAACGATTCGATGATACTGTAAAGTCAAAAGTACATTATATAATGTAGTAGAGAAACTACTGAAGATAAATTAGTGACTTAAATCATAATACAAATACAAATGAAACTCTATGGCTCAGCTAAAAAAACTGAATGAAAACAGGATTTTCTGGGTAAAACTGTATCGGAAAATAACATTCCAATTCTTTTTTCAATTTGAAAAAAGAAATAACCTTCATATTTATTCCATATCAAAGATGCAGGACAATCAATAAGTATAGCATAAAGCATGCCACAAAGTGTCAAAATTATTGCACGCTGATGGATACACTGTTGCATATCATCAAATAAAGCAGCACAGTCTATTGATCTGCAATATTTATTTTTGGCTCATTTCAGAGAATGAAACTGTTTCCTCATTCAAGAATGAAGTGGATTTAATATATAGATCAGATAGAAATTTTAATGTAGTAAAAGTACTTCAGAAATAAATAACAATTAAGCAGCGCACAGAATCACTTCACATTCTTCTTGTAGTGCTAAGAGAAAAACCCAATGGTAAGTGAACTTAATCATCAACCTATGTTTTTGCATTGAATGCTAAATGTTCACTCAATTTTTTATTTAAAGTACTGCATTGCACTTACTCCGCGTAAAAATATTTTACCCAGTATCATTACGACAAAGATTAGTAACAAACAATTAAACAAACCTTCCTTCTCGTTCTTCTGCTTCATCCCGAAACAATTCCAACCTTCGGCACGTCAGAAATGCACATCTTTTTGACAACACAATATTTTGTGTAATTTGATCCGTATATTGACAAATAAATAAGAGGAAAATACGAAATAATGCAGTGTAGTGAAAATTAGTACTTGATGGAAGCCCAGATCCTGCAATTGTTCTGGTGACCATGAAGTATTTAAAATTGATTCAAATAACTTTAAATTTACCGTGTTGCAAAATAGAATGAAGTAATGATTTATCACTGTGACAGTTTGCAATAGGTTGTACAAATCGGTCATTGAATATATCTAATAAATCCATCAAAAATTCCTGCTTTTCAATCATCCCATCCTGAAATAAAATTCAAATTAAGCATGAGACGAACTAAATCATGCTTATAAAACAAAAACAGAAGTCCTTATAAAAAACTTGATGTTCTTAAGTTTCTAATTAGTTTCATCATAGAAATCAGTTTGATCACAACATTTTTCCATCCAACTGATAAGAAATCGAAGAGAGAAAGCATGAAATATGATACAACTTAATTAAACTAGAAAATACCGACTTCGTAAGCATGTTTACATATATATACAAAATGAGGCCAACGATCAGTATAAACAATATTTGATTCTAGTTTGGCACAATCGTTCATTTGAGTTAACATTAACTTAACGTATCTGGTAAATACTGAGGCGAGTTCTGCAAATAATTTAGTCTTTACAAAGAAAAACTTGAATTCAATTACTTTTTCCATATCTTCAGAGTAAACTGTGCAAACATTGTACAAAATTAACGTAACAAACTTTTTATAAGAACCGAAACAAAAAAGAATGTTACCAGAAGCTAACTGATCGCTTGTGGATTTTTTCTGTTTGTTAACGCTGCTATTGTTTCCTTGACCACCCACAGAAATTAGCTTCAAAAACCACAAGGCTCGATTCACAGGGATTTTATAATCACATAGGTACTCCAAAGCGTCTTCCTACAATATATTTGTTCATTATGCTGACAACAACGTTCAAAAACATGTGAGAAGCCCTAGCTGCTGAATTGCATCTTCAATACATTTTAGTTTTTAGTAATGATAGGCAATTATTATTTCATGTTTTGATGACTCAATTACAAAATATAAAAAGAAACCTTTCTACGAAAAAAAGGTAGCTTTCGGGCTAATAAACCTAGACACTTGCCATGAGACAAATCAGCAAACCAATCGTTTCGTTCCTTCGATCTCTTAGCTTTTTCCTGCAGAAGTTGAAAAAATAAAAATAGCTATCATCATGGAACACGTTGAGGATATGAAATTACGTTATATATATAAAGAATAATTAGTAAGTAAGAGTGATTAGTCTTCAAATAATTTTTTAAATGTGCACAAAAATGGCATAATTTTCATGCATGAACAAGCACAACATTAAAATTAAGAAAAAAAACCAAAGACTCACAACATTATGACTAAACTGCTGAAAAAAAGACTGTGGACCACTGCCCACACTGTTGCTTCCATTACTGATACTATCTTTTAAACCATTTCCAGTACGCTTCCGTTCTTTATCAAGATTTGCATTCAGCTCCAACTTTTTGTTCATTATTTGCATCACTAGTTGTGCTGAACGCAACATGGTATCATCCAAGCGATCCAAACGTGGTACCTGCAATAAATATGAAATACATTCTGCAAAATACTTTTAGTTCTCAAAATTTATCACATATTTTGATTCTAAAGAAATGAAAGTAACTGCAACAAGTTATCTATTTCTGATTGCATTTAATATTTAGTTCTTTACCATAGATACCTTAGCGTTGTAAACAATTGATTCATGTTCATACGATGTTACCGCAACTTGGTACCCCTTTTTTAGACGATCCGCTCCTAAATTATCTTCTTCTTGTTTAGCCTAAAAATGTAGGAGAATTAGAAGAATGAACAAGATAATTTTAACAATATGAACAGGCACCAATTCATGAACTGAACGTTAAAAAATAGTTTTTTACAGCACGCAACAATATTTCTTAGGTAACTGACTAACACATAAATCCTTTGCTGACAACAATATACATTTTTTGCCCATTTTTTAACTCGATGCTTTAAATATCTTTAGTATAGCACCAGAAAAACCTAATCAAATGCAAATTAACTCAAAAAATTGTTATTAAAGTTACAGTGCAAACAAAAATCACCAATAATTTGAAAGCAACTGATATTCTAATATAATTTTGAGCTATAATGAGAAAATAATACCAACAATTTAAAAAATAAAAAATAAAGCTAACGTCTTGTGGATAGACATCGGGTGGTCCTAATCTATTTCTCTTCAAAGCTCGTCTCGCTGGTGATTGATAATGCCAAGATGTAACGTTCATACTTTTCATGGTGATTTCATGCTTTTTTGTCACAATATCCGACAATAACTCCACATATTCTGAAAAATAGGAATTGATGAATACATTACAGCACGAATAATAAAAAATAGGAAATAATGACACTGACGCTGACACATACAAGATCTAAAAAATTAAAGCTTTAAATATGTAATACAAGGATGGCGTTGAATGAAAAGCGCATTCAAAAACAAATATTTGAGATAAAAATACTTAAGGCCGACGGAAATAAAAGTTTAAAGAATTAACAATGAAACAGCCAGTCACTTCAGAAAGCAAAATATTTCAATATATGCCAAGAAAGTGAAAATGCAATAAGTAACCAAAAAATAAATTAATTTAAGAGCTCAAACTACGAAGAGTTAACTCAAATTACCAAACTACATATGAATACCTTAAACTCAAAGTTAATTCTGGACGTTTTCAAGCACGCTAATCAATTTAGAAGCAAATACTATTTCATGTACTTATCCGTAAAAAGATTATAAGTAAGTACTTTTATTCATTAATATAAGTGTATTCGAAACTGCAGAAATACAGTTTTGACGATGTGTTTGTAATTTTAACCGTATGAACGGCTATCAATATACACTAGAAGATATTTAAAAATAGTAACTGGATAAAACTTCTTGAAGTTACACTTGTAAGACCTCGCCCTACTCCCTTACACTTTAGCACATACGTAAAGAACTGTTGACTTAAATCAAAATGCTTAAATTCACCCATTCTGTATATCTGAAACACAAAATTGCACATTCGTTGCGTTGTCACTGCATGCGCGATATCTTGAAACACCTTGAAACTAAAGCGTCGTACGTCTTGCTAAGTAATGTGTCTGAGTTTGATGGTTAATTAATGTTTACTTGACGCAAATGGCCATTTCAATGTGGTTTGGAGAACGCATTGCTTATGATATGAAGCGGAATTCCGTAGTTAATCAGTATGATAATAGCGCAAAAGTATTGTAATCTCTATATTTAATTGCATTTAATCATGTATATTTTGTGCATTCGTCTTCTAGAATCAATATTAAAATGCTGATCGAATGTTAGCAATCATCGTAGAATCAGCTAAAATTTTATTTGCATGCTTTTACGTGTCAGTGACCGGTCGGTTTCATTAAAGCCGATAGTTTTTACGCTTTGCATTGGAAATGCTTTACGAAAAAATATTTAATAATTTATTAAGAGTATTCTTTTTGGTACTAAAACATTTATTTTCTGATGTTATCAATAAATTTTTGGAAGTTAAAGATTGCAATCACTCAGTTTTGTAGTGGATTATTCATTTCAAATTCAGAAATGAAATTCAGATAGTTAAGGTTTTTTTGAACGAGTTTTTGTAGTTTTATGTTGTATAGTAAATCCCTCATAATATTTGTGTGTATTTTGAGTTTGGTAGAATGTTTTTGGTGTCATTTATTGCGTTGTTGCTATCAGTTGAGAGTATGGAACCTGTCACCATAAAGGGTAAACTGAAATGTGGTGAGCTTCCAATTTATGCAGCTTTGTTGGCTATATACGAAAAAGTTGTCAGTGAGTTTCTTCACTTTAATGAAATCAGTAACGGTAACTTAATCCACTGCATTTAAATAACAACAGCGAAAATTTTCTATTTAAATAGTGATTTAGCTGATTTTACGATTTACATTTAAATAGTGACAGCGAAAATTTGACTGTTATTCATGTGGATAAATGTATTCTGAGCATTAATTGTTTGCAATCTCATTTTTTATATCTTCATTAAATACAAATTTAAATAAATACAGAAATTTTGCAGTGATGACCAACGCAGTACCAAAAATATAAATATAAAAAGAATTGTTATTAATAAAATTTTTGCGGGTTTTTTCAGAATCTTCATGCAACTCGAAAAAGAATTACCATTTCAAGAGTGAATTTTGAAAATGATAAATTATTTCATATTTGAAAAGCGTGGAAAACTGATTACATCGGCACTGACTAGTGTTTATTTTTAGCATCAAAACATTATCATTCGAAATTTACAGTAGACAGGGATACAAGATTTGCTAAGGAAGAATTCTTGCTCGTAAGTGATTGGAAGATAAGTAATCGTGAGGGAAATTATATTATACATGGAATTCAATATAATCAGCAAAATATTATGTTTTTAAATATCACACACAATTGTGTTAGGCTACGCCAAAAAGAATTATATAAGGTTTGACCTCCCACTGTTTCTTTTCAAAAATTATTGAATTTCTAGTGAGATAAATACAATAAAGCAGATAGGCGGATAGATAGATGGGATATACAGACAAGTAGGTAGGAGTTATTTGTGTAAGTCATAAGGATGGTGATGGGAATAACTTCGACAAGTTTCACCTTTATTGGGAAAATGAGATAATGGTTATGTGATGCAAATTTAGCTGTGTGGTGTGAAAAAATACAACTTCTGTTTTATGTTTATTTTGATGGTCTCAAGAAATGAATGGCAACTGAATTAATGAGTTTAGAATTGCTATTCAAATGCTCTGGTGATCATGAAAGAAAAGCACAGAGTGAAAGTCAATACATGGAATAGTAAGAGAGAACAGCAAACGTCGAGTGGAAGCACATTCATATTCAACGCGGATTTGAGTCATAACCAATTTAGTAATGGTATCAACTGCGTCTATTGGGATTTTGAAATGCCCTTCAACATAATGCAGAAGTACTTAAAATTTGCGAATCTCTTGACGTAAAAATATTGTCACGGATCTGTGCAACCTTTATTTACTCTCACGCAATCTGCTGCAATTTTTGTTGCTTTGTCGGCCTTAATCCTTATTGTGTATGTGAGTAATATATCTTTGCAACCTTTGCTCAGTTATAGTTTTTTCGTGATACTCTGTAGAAATAATTGTATCATATCGTGTCTGTTGTTTTTTCACTCCACACTGTTGTAATGTGGTAAATCACTTACACTTATATATATTACATTTAATTAGAAAACTTTATCATTTTGCAGTAGAAATATAAGTTCAATGCAGTTCATGGCATATCGGCATTTATGGAAGAGACGTAAAATATTGCAGCATGCTAAAATTTTGCATAAATTTATAAAAGCAAAACATATAAAATGAGAAGGTTTGTTGCAAAAATTAGAGAGAGTTTATTTCTCCACGTATCGTGAACTACACGTATTTAACTGCTATGACGACTTTGGTGAGGACTTTACTCTGACAAAACTAGAAAATATAAGCTTTTCGACAAAATTGTTTTCAGAGGAGAACTTCTTAACATTGCGTGAATACAAAAGTGATTTTGATCTAACTAAAAGTAAGTATGGGAGGTCATGTGAGACTTTATTTTACTGATAGTTTCAAGAAACTTCTAACATTCATGATTGCAACGTTGCGAAAAGCACACAAGCAGAAGGGAGCAGGCGTACATGACGTCTTTGAAATCAAACTTTGTAATAAGATATGGATAGTTACAATTATTAAATATAAGTCAGCTCACAAATATGGAACGAAGCCAACAAGCGGGTGCCTTACTTCAACTTATCAGTAATACATAATGCTCAATGTTCAGTTGCACACAGAAAAATTGGCAAGTAAATACGAAATGAGTGTGAGAAGCAATAGGAATAAGAATGCAGGAAGCTTAAGTCAGAATATGAGTAAGACTGGTGATTCTCGCTTAGATACAGCTTCTTCATACATGTCGTGCTCTACGGAGAACACGCAGAGGGTAGGTATCGCTTAAATGACGGAAAATTTTCAAATGGTTCTACACTTGCTTGTTCAGTCAACGTTTGCGTTGATTATGCTTGAGTAACACGAATTGTTGCGTTAGAATCCATTTTATTATAACATTGATAATTGTTGGTTATTTGTTAGAAATAGTTCACGGAAAGAGTATGCCAACTACGTATGACTAATTAAGCTTAGATCAAATTCGAATATTCTCGACAGCTTTAAGCCAAAACGAAAACTTCGTCAATAATAAAAAGTCAAAATTATAAGTTACTTAATTTTTACTCACATTCAACTTCAATTATTATTTTTCTGAAAGTATCAAATATTGCAAACTTTGGAAAATAGAACTTGATATGTCCACATTATTATTTGTTCTAGTTTTGACCACAGAATATCAAAGAGAATATCTACTTCACAAATTTTTCAATATTATGATTTTAACTTTTTATACAACGTATTTACTATGTAGTCAAAAACTGTCCCAGAATCGTCTACAATTGCGGAAGGGCAAATGATTCGTACAGCTAAATGTGAAGAAAAAGTGAGTTTGAAAGCAAGTATTTAAAAATGGTTAAATAGCAGTTAGCAAAGTTACTTAAAATTATGCTAAATATTTATTCACCTAAAAAGCACAGCAATTATGAATTGTAAATTCAGGAGATTAGCTGCGCATAATCTTCTTTTTATGCATAATTTGTAATGAAATGAAATGGAATTCTTTCAGTACAAAAGAAGAAGGAATCATCATTTTAAGGTTAAATTTGATTTGACATTATTTTAATTTATGAATTTAGGCGCAGATATTTGCTCATTTCTGACAATACCTAGAAAGCATTTCATATGCTTCTACTTAGAACAACACAGTTAATTTTCTTCTCATATTTGCTAGCGGTCAAATTACTTAAAATAATTAACAATTTGGATCGTTTAGTTTTGCTAAACATAAAAAAATGAGCAATTAGACGAGAGGTTCGATAATAATAATTAAAATGATTTCAGCCAACAGATAGATATATTATAAATTGGCAGTAAGTTACTCAGTAAGTTAGTCTAAACGGATAAAAGTATTCTACGCTAGTGAGTTCAGCTGCCAACTAGAGGCCAACTAAGGAAGATCTTACGTTCTTGCAACTGAGTGTGCAAAAATAGCTACAAAAGTTTGATTTAACTGCTGAAAGTTACCACGATAACCTTTGTCGTGAAAAGCTTTGGACTAAATTTAGCAGTTCAGGAGCACTCACCTGTTGTATCTCTGAGCTCATTCTCCATCTCATCAAGGCTGAGAAAGCACGATAGCCACTGCAAATGGTACCAATTAAATCATCGTGAAATGAACCAGAAGTCACTGAAATCAAATCTTTTTAGAAGCAGAGCAGACTAACTTGCAGAAATTTAGTCACAAAGAATAAATAGTTAAAGTGTAGAAAATGAAGCATCAAAAGAATAAATTTTGATTGCTTGCCTTATAATAAGCAAACGTTTTCTAACTTGTAAGATGACATGATGCAAATGAAATAAGGACTTTCCTCTCTTTACGAGTAAGCAATCTTCACGCATACCACGTCAAACTCCAAACTTACGCTTTAAATCTTTTTACAGTTTGTTTTTTAAAAAAAGCTAAAAAAATTAAATTGAAACTGATTTCTTGTTCAAAATTATTTACTTGTAGGCAGTATCGAAAGAGAATGTGGCAAGCACGTAAAAAACTTAAGAAGCACAATGATAAACAAAAAGATGATGAAGAATTCTTAAAGATTCTGGAAAAATACAAGTAAAAGTATCAAAATGATTTTGGTTTTGTCTGAAACACAAACTTTCTGAGTTAATTGAACGGATTTTTTCACGGAAACGCATTCTCTGAACGATTAATTGGTCGTACAGCTTCTATTACTTAGCTTTCAGTATAGCAGTAATAATTGATTGATTTAAGACAAATACTTCCGAGAGATACTGTATTCCTTACGTATTATTTCCATCAAAATAAATAAATTACTTGTTTTTTTTTCATTTACATCATACTTGTTTGTTTAACTATTAAGTGGGAATAATTTTTATTGCTTCATATCACTAATCCAAAATGGGCAATTTATTAATCTAGTCGATTAACGGGTTAGTTTAATCTGATAAACTTAGAATGATCTAATAGACTTAGAATATGGTCAAAAATTTATAGAAGTAACTTTTGATCTAATTTGTGTCTTAGAAAAAAGAGTAATTTAAGGCAAAAGAAGTTTACTCTCAAATGTGAATGCAAACGTACGTGTTGGAGTTGGCTACGTGATTGCTGGATATCTCTTACAAATTTATTTCGTTACGTTCGACAATTTATATTATGCTGTTGTTGTCCACCACTTTTGGGTTCTTGCTTGAATAAGGTTGCGTTGAATTAAATCAGACAAAATCCAATTATTGTAGGAAAATGTAGAGAAAAAAGAATTGCAGAAAGTCTTCTTTACCTAATCTAAAAATAATTCGTACTGTATTAATTTGTAAAAACCTAATCTGAGATTAATCTGAGATTAGGTTTTTACAAATTAACACAGTACGAATCATTTTCAGATTAGGTAAAAAAGACTTTAAATCTGAATGACTAAATCTGATTAAATTTGCTGTTGTGTGTAATGATTTTAAAATTTTGAGAGTGCTCAAAATATAAACTTGCGGAAAATTGTGAATGATTCCTTCCTTCTATATTGCTTGCTTTTGCTTCCAAATTAGAACAAAGGAATGAACGTGAGAATCTTTCACTGCGCTTCTTATTGAGAATGATTCATACTGTATTAATTTGTAAAAAATGAATATTTTACAAATTTAGCATTTCAAATTATTGCATTAAATTAATACTAATATGAAAAAACAAAGATTGCATTCTGGCCACCACCTCGAGAATATTATTTCTTCGTCGGTGATAATACGCTCAGTACAATCAGTGAAAGTGACAGAGAATTGCTCACAAAGAAGCATCATATCGTCCGCAAAGCTAACAAGTGATTTTTCAGATTCCGAATACTCAACTGATATATTATTAATTCTTAATGCATTATAAAAAGTGTTAACTTAACAACGGAATTCTGGTTTAAATAGTTTATGCCATTCGAAGAGGCAGTTTTAAATTGACCAAAAATAGTTTATTATTCAAAAAATATTACTTTTTATTGCATTTCCTTATCGTTTATGCTTCTGTCATATCAAACTTTCACTAAAAATTAAAAGTGTTATACAATTAAACATAATAGCCATAGTGTAATATTTAAATATATACGATAGTGGATATAAATTGACATTTTATGTTTGAAATTTTTTGAAATTAATCGAATTCACTTTCTTGTTGTTACAATTTTAAGCGCAAATATGAATTCCAAAAATTTTATCTACTACAAAATTACTTCTACAACAAATTACTCGTCCTTATAAATATACAAGATAACTGCCAAATCAATAATAACTTTAACTTTGACAAAAAGTTTTGAATTTGATTATTTTTGAGAAATAAATAATTTTAGTACATAGTTTTATTTTGAAAAATAAGTAATGAACGAGTGAATAGTCTTAGTTACTTAAAATGACATTCTATACATGAAAAAATGTAAATTCAACAATGTAATTTTGATTCATTCATAGAAACTGTTTGAATCGTAGAGATTGGAGATTCGGTTTCGAGCACGAATGTGCCGCGCAAATATTTGGAATTGAATGCTTTGTGACACAAACGGAAACAAAAAACGTAAATGTGTGCTTGACAATTTTCTGTTTAAAATTGTTTTTTTTTTCATTTTAAAATTTTACTCTTTTTCAGTACAGTACTTTCACAAAAATATAGTACAAGCAGAAAGCTACTCAAGTCTATTTGTATTATTCTAGCATATTGCTTGTGTATTTGTTCGAAAATCAAAGCCACGTTATACGTTATTATTTTCTCATCCAAATGGTAGTGATTTGTCAGATCATTTACTCGGTTTGCCTAATTTGCATGATGTTGCTAGGTTAGTCGTATCTTATAATGATGCAAGGTAGATCGAAACAAGCCTGCTCCTCAAATCATGTCATAGTTATAAGCTTCAATGCGAAATGTAATTTTATTCACACTACAACTGCATAAAAAGCAGTTATTAATTATTAATTAACTAAAATAACAATTATGCAAATATTTTATACTGAAAGTCTCAAATGTTGCTGGGATCGAAGTGAACAATGCGGTCAATTTTCGCTAATAAATTTTTTAGTACAATTCGTATTTCATTGTTAGTACTATATTTTGTCACCCCTACAATTTATGGAAAAAGTGTGGTCAGTGCAGTGCATGTAGCATATTATAACCAAAAAAATGATTTCAGAAAGATTTGCAGGTTTTTTAACTGTAATGTCTGCTCATACGATTACAGTGGTTATGGGATTAGCGAAGGAAATCCTAACGAAAAAAATATGTTCTCAGACATCAATGCTGTATATAAAGTTTGTTTTCAAATGTTATACAGAATTCTAGCTTGTTTTTGATGATCTTTCCACAATAATTACTTCAGAACACAACTTTTCTTCATCGCTTCATTCAATGTCTAACTCGTTGATCGTTATACTGCTCTTATTTAGTATTTACTAGAAGATTTATGCATCCCAGAAGCAAACATTATATTATGGGGCTACAGTATTGGTACCGTAGCATCCGTGGAATTAGCGTTACAAGCAAATAAACTAGCAGGTTTGATACTTCTTGCACCTATAGCATCTATTTTACGTACATTATGTTGGCGAAAGTGTTGTTGGGATCGAAGTGAACAGTGCGGTCGATTAACAAATTGTTTTAGCGATCGATTCGATATTGTCAAAAAGGTAAGGTGATAGATCAATTCAGATTTTGTTTTTTACTTTCTAAAATATTAATACAAAATAAATATTTAGTGTTAGTACACTCGTTTATCATTAAATGAGATACTTCTTTTCACCAGTTACCATACTACCTGCCATCAACTACATTTCTGCAATGATAACTTCCACGTTCAAACATGCCACTGTACAGTTAATTATCATTTTACAACTACAGATGCAGCGAAATATTTCCAAGTATGTTTTGTCTAATATTATGGAGAAAACTGATAATTCATTAAGATTGGTGAGATCGAAATGCCAACGCTGATAGCTCACGGAGTACAGGACATGATTGTAACAATCGAACATGGCAAAGCACTGTATCGACAGTGCCCCGGGGCCGTCCAACCTTTGTGGATCCCTGATGTTGGCCATAACAATCTTGAAAATAGCGCTCTTTTATGGAGTCGAATTCGAAAATTCATAAACAAGTGATAAATGTTTATTCTGTGATTGAAGCAAATCATTTGAGCAAATTTATAGTGAGATTTCAGAGTGTGAAAAGACAGAAGAAGCAGTTTTGAATTAGCATTTCTATTCAAACATCGTACACTCTATCAGACGAAGCATTACAATAGACTCCAATGTTTCGCACTAATTTGAAATAAGTTTGGAAGTACAAACATTGTGTTGGAATCGCTCAACTAAGTAGTTTGTTTTCAGAGAAGCTCGACCACCTTTACATGGTCAAAAGTCGATTACAAAACATCACAACAAATGACCAAAACTGAAATCATAGGTCAAGGTGAAGTTCGACAAAACTGTTGACAAGTTTAGTTCATGTGACTTTTTGTGACTTAACTTATGCTACGAACTTCTTAATGTTGTACAACTGTGTCTGTTATTGTTTCAAGTAAAACTGATTATTTGAGTCGAAATAAAGCGAGCTAAATTCGGAAAATATATGATTTGTTTTTCTTGACTTTATTTTTGTTACTCTCGCTAGTTTATTCTAAATTATTGCCTGATAAGGCAGTTTGCTAAAGATTTAACATTTATGACGAGATAGGGAGCGTTGAAACTAGTTACAAACTACGTGGTATGACGTTAAAAAAACGTTTGATTCAGTAAATCATAAGTATCTGATTAAGTGCACTGAAAGGCTTAACATGCCAGCGTGGACTAGCAGGTTTCTGTGCAGCATCGCTTCAAAATGGGGAGTTTCACTGATAAGCAATAGAAAAACCATAATGGAGAAGAAAATATAACGTGAGATTCCTTAAGGTGATACCTTGTCTCCAGTGCTATTCGTTTTGTGGTGGAGCTATTGAGCTATCGGTTTAATATGAGGTTACAATAGTTGATGGGTGGCAGTTCCCACCAATTAGGGAATGCACACAACGAACCATCTGTTGTTTAAAGATGACCTCAAGATGTTTGAGACCATTCAGGATATTATGAAATCTACAGCTGGACAAGGTTAGGGGATTCTTGAGCTAATAGGATTTTAGGGCTATAGACCGTGATATCAGATAGTTAGTTAGTAATATTATGGAGTTCACAACGTCCATATGAAGCAAGATAAAGCTTATAACTCATAGCAATATTCTACCTTATTTTAAGATTAGGTACAACCTCATAGACAATGCAATCGTTGAAAACGTATCGTCAGGCCAGAAAGTGTTCTTATGTAGCGAGACAGAAAGTAAAACTTGTTACGCAGAGCGTGCAAAATGCGTAGTAATCAGTTAGCCCTATTAGCCAATCCATTATTGTGGCTACGATACGGAAACATTACCTCGCAAGATGAGGCGCAATACTGTCACCTCCAAGACAGAAATATGTTTGAAGCTGAGAAAGGTATGTGCCAACATTGTAGGCAACGTGTGAAGACGATGGACCATCTGGCAACTCAGTGCGAAAAAATGTTACATCACGACTATACTAGAAGACATAATGAGGGGTTGCGCGTATCAATTTGGGACATGGCAAAAAGTATGATTTTAAAGTGTTCCCACGCCTGCGAAGCCATTCTGTTTAGAAGGTTGTCGCAAATGAGGACGTGGAGATAGATCAGAGTCGTCGATACGCATGTTAGGGCAGCTATAAAAATAAAGGGAAGATTGCGCCTGACAAAAAGAAATTAGAAATCAAAATTCTCAGAAAATAAGAAAAATATTCCGTAAGCAGCCACTGCAATGCGTTGTACTTCTGTAGTACACAATCATACGTAATTCCTGAATTAGAATCTAAACTGTTTGCATACAAGGCATGTTTCTCGAAATATAATAATAGTTGTGGTAACAAAAATGCATAAATTATAATATCGATTTACTCAACAATTTTACAGTCAATTCATTACAAACAAAACTGATTTAAGCGCCAAATATGCATCTGAAAGGTATTGATTGAAATTACTGAATAGAAACAAAATTTGTTACTTAAATGCAAAATATTCAACAAAAATACTTTTGCGTGTGAAATATTTGTACTTATGAATGCGTAAGATAGGATTTACGAGTTCCTTAAAATTGGTTTATTCGTTAATCACGTCCGTACCATACTTCAACTGTCAACCATTGTTGTGAGTACTTTTCTAATCTGAGTAATTACTGTTTTAAAAGTCATAAATTTGTTACTTATTTCGTTGTTGCGAGTTCGTGACAAGTAGGATAGCATTTTCACAATGGACCCCTTAGCATTTTTATTTGAATTATTTCAACATCAGTACGTGAAAGCATGGGATTTGCGAGTTCTTTAAAATCGGTTTATTCGTTAATCTCGTCCGTACCATACTTCATCTGTCACCCATTGTTGTGAGTACTTTTCTAATCTGAGTAATTACTGTTTTAAAAGTCATAGGTCTTTTTTGCCTTACTGGTTTATAATTATTGAAAGCTCAATTTGATTTGCTTTTATAACTCTAGTCAGTTTGTGATTTATATTTGCAGCACTTCTGAATTTTGAGTTCATATAAGATGCAATATTGATCTTCTTAGTTTTAACAGAAGTTTATCTTGACTATTGGAATCTGTATTATCAGATTTTTTATCGTATATAAAATACATTTAACAAATAAAGCATCACTCACTTTCTGATCTTTTGTTGCAATTTTGTTTCTGTTTATATAGTTGACCCTCAAAGTTACCACTTGCATTTGTTAGTTCTTCATCCTTTTTTTAATCTTTCCTTACTGCAGTAATGTTTTTTCATTACTTAGTGCATATTAGTCTTTTAATTCGGTTAACTATAGTTATTTCTTACTTTCGTCTTATTATATGTACTTTCTGTATTTTATCGCTCATACATATTCACTGTGGTCCTTTAAAATTATTTCGTATTTTCGCCAAGTTTATTAACCTGTAAACTCATTATTTTTTTAAATAGCACTTTCAGGTTTAACAAAGTGCTTATGGAAGATCGTGATGATGGCATTGGATCGGAAATTAATACGCCACGAAATGTAGAATTACTTGAAAAACGTGAAAACAGCAATCAGGTGGAATTATTTATTTCATAATTATGGTTGTAGTGTTTGAAATTTACGATATTTTAATGTTTATATAATTTTAAATCTCATTTTTAAGGGTTAATTTTCTCTTTAAAATAGTGGTTAATGTCGTGATATGATAGCTTTTCATTATGCTTGTTTGAACAGTTAAATTCAAAGTTTACTAGAGAAAAAGAGAACTTGTGGAATACAAGCAAACAAAAGTGCTGCAGAGTATTTTTAAAAGTAATTAATTGATATAAATTTCAAGTGTGAATATTGATATAATCGTGCTACTGTAGCTGAATAAATATGTTCAACTATATTCTTATATTTATATTTACTTATTAATTTATTCGTCTATTTATATTTGCATTATTTTCTTTTATTTTGATTACCTTAAGTTGTTCACATTATATGTTCATATGGATTCACCTTTTCATCAACAAATATTTGCTTAATAAGTAAATATTTGTAGTTGAATAGTTTATCTTCATATTACACTTGTTATCTGTAGATGAATGGCACTGAAGTGGGCCACCTCATTGCATCTTATCCGCCATCTTCCTCCCCAACAAGTTCCACTCCAATCAAACCACAGGGTTTGGAGCTTCAATTACAATTACAAGGAATATCTCCAATACACAGAACAGCGACAGCTACACTAAATGCTCAGCAAATGAGTGATGAAGGTTGCGATGGTAAGCAATACACGAAGTTAGGTAATTGTGTTTTTGGTACATGGATTATCATATGTGATCTGGCTCCTTTATATGAAACTGATGTTTGATTAATTTTTCAGATTTAGCTGTGTTACTGCGCAACATTCAGTCAAAGTGCATTGAATTAGAGAGCGAGAAAAAATATTTGGCAGATTTAATGAAGGAAATTAGGAATGAAAATCAACAATTTCAAAATCAAGTAAAGCTAAAAAAGTTGAATTTTATCGCTTGTGTAATATAGAATTTCGTGTGGCTTGTTCATTACTATAAATTAACTCATATTATTTTGATGTGAAGTGTAATTCTGTTCGTAAAATTTTAGGTCACAGCTTCAAGGATTTTGGCATCAAATTTAGCAATTGAAAACGAAGCATTAATGGTTAGTATGATTAAAAATCAACTTATAGTTTTGGCATTTACGGGTAAGAAGAATTTGTAACTCCATGATGTGATTTCTTAAAAATAACTACATTAATTTCATTAAAATTATTTTTCGGCCACTTGCTGTTGAAAATTTTACATTATTATCTTTTTATTTAAAAAAAAATTTATTTATGTGCTTTACTGGGAATAGTTTTGCACTTATTTACGATATATGTTTATAAATTGTAGAAAATGGTAAAAGAAAATGAGTCGAGGCACCTAGAATGTCAGCATCAACTGCAAATGGTGCAACAGAAATTGACGTCTATGAAAAATGTACAGTTGGAATAAAAACTAATGTCGTTATTATTTTTTAACTATATAAATTTTTTTCTGTCGTAAATAGTTATTAGATTTAAATAAGGAATTTAGTCAAAAACATATTCACATCTAACTGCTCAAAAACTACTTCCTTTCGAATAACTGATCATTTTTCAATTTGGTCTATATCAAGAATCTTTAGATGTCATTAGATGAAACATTGCCGAACTTCGTGCAGTTTCAAAGTGGGGGAAAATGTTTCTTTGTGAGAATTTCAAAATTAGAGTTTGAAAAAGTACTGTTCTGTTTAGGAACTATATGAAATAACATTTGTTAAAAAAATGAACTAATAAAACCATATCAAAAAATTACAGTTGAAGTTGATTACTAAAGAAACTACTTAGTTTAGAATTACGAACAAGAAGCTGAAATTTGGAAAGAAAAATATGCTACTCTGGAAGAGGATGCGAAAGAGTTGCATTTACAGAACATAAGACTGGAAGATAAATTGAAAGTTAAGCAAGCAGTAATCAGTGAATTAGAAGCGAAAGAAGGCATCTGTCAGGATGAAAATTGCAATAAATTCAAATTATTTTACGAAACAAATGTTGAAAAGATCGCCGAGCTTCACATGGAGTTAAAAGTATTAGAAGAAAAGTTAGGACAGTCGGAAGGGCGAAATTCAAAAAACGTAAAGGTAGAAGAGGAACTAAAAGCAAAAATAAACTCTTTAGAAGAAACACAAGCTGAATCGCAGAAAAAGAAACAAGAACTTGAAAAGCAAATCGAAGAACTTGTGGACATTAATTATGTGGGTTCTTTTAATGTGATGTGGTCAACAGTTACTCTTGATTGTGTCCGATGTTTCGGAAGGGTTATGGTGCCAAGTAGAAAGTATTATCAAAAATAACTGAAAGAAATGTTGTTTTGAAAAAAATTAGTGGGATCTCCGTGTCCACGGTATTAGCTGTTTATCACGTGGGAGAGTTCATAAAATCATTTTCAGAAAATTTTTTTTTAGTATTCACTGATCTGTTTTTTTCATAAATGTGCAGACTTAGTCCATAATATCTCTTAAAATCAATTCTGCAGAATTTCTGGTTCAATCGACCGAGTATTTTCCCCCAAGTTTTTTCCCTGATTTATTTTATTGTAGAAGATGTCAGCAGAAAAGCAAACACTTCTTGAGACAAGCAATAAACTTTTGAAAGATGTGGCTTTGTGGCAGGAGAAGAATAGAGAATTGACTCTACAAAATTCAAATTATTATACAAGAATTCAGCATTATGAATCCATCGATTTGAAATTAAATGATTGTCTCGACACATTAGAGAAGAAAAATTCTTTAGTTAGTTATTTCTCTGGTAATATTTAAATTTTTTATGAAGTGAAAAATATTTTTCTATGATTCATTATAATGGGTATTGAATTCTGCAGTCATTTTTAGAATATACGAACTTTCTTAAAGAAATAGAGGAGTCAGAAGCTTTGTCAAAATATATTATAGCTTAGTGCATACCTTTACTAGGTTAGACAATTCTGTTTGAGGGGCAAGAAACATGAGTTCGGATCTTTTACTCACTTATTGCGTGTGATAGTGAAGGTATGCATTAAATATATGCATCGTGAACCCAAAACAGTATTGAATTTCCGGTTACATGTCCCTGTATTCAGAAAATGATTTAAAAATTTTCCATCGTATTTTGTTTTAATAATTGATCTTCAACAATGTTATACATGCATTTAATTTCTAAGTTTCAGATTGAAGAATTGAATAGACAAATTAGTGAACGTAACAGTGATTTGAAAAGATTCCGAGATGAAGTTTTCAGTTTAAGAGCTCTATTAAGCGTCTGTTTTTGTTATTAATATATTTTTCATTAAGATTCAGACTTTCAAGTTTGGTAAAAAATACAGGTAACATTTAATGACTTGTATTTTTTCTGAATTTACTTGGTTAAATATGACATCAAATATAGGAAAATGCTAAAACGAAGGAAGAAATGCAGAAGGATTGGGAAGTTAAAAAGAAATTACTGGAAGAATGCAAACATTTAAAAGAAACAGCACAAAATTGCTCATTAGCGGTGTCTTTTTTTATTTGATATTTTATTTCATTGTCAAATAGAAGATCATCTTCTGAAGCAGATTTTCGGATTCTTAACAAATATGAAAGTTACATCTGTTACTTTCTCTATCAGTGTTTTTTAAGGATCAAATCAGTAGTGAAAGGCAAAAAAATGCCGAATTATCGAAGTTGTTAGAAAAAAACCAAATGGAACTGGAAAGTATCAAAGATCTTCGGAGCGAGGAACGAAAGAGAGTAGTTAGTTTCTGTAATAAACATACTGAAATATTATGTTAGAAGGTTCTGCCACGTACCATAAGATAAAATTTGAATGTAATATTATTTTCTTAAAAAAATCACTCTTGAATAGAAGTAGCAGCAGTTGTGGAAAAATTTGCAGAAATCGCAAAGTTAGCTTGATTTTTACGATCTGATTACTATTCTAGATCACTGATTTATCGAAAATATTCCTGTACTTTTGAACTTGAACAATGTTTCAAATTCGTATATGTATATTTAGCACACAGTGTCAATAAACAGTTTACAGATTGATTCACATATGTTTTAATAAAATAAAATCAGGAACTTCGAGAGATAAAATAAGAGATAGAGAAAGTTGTGCGGGACATAGATTATAAAATAGGGAACTTTTTAAACAGATTTTTACTCTCTACTATTTGTTTAGGAGCATTTAGAAGAGGAGATTTCAAATTTAAAGCTAGAAAATGCTCGCTTAAAAATTTCAGTGGATGAGATCAATGCAGAATATAGCATTTTTCGGGTTTGTTTTTCAAGCAAATATTGTTAATTACTTTGTTATTTATTTCCTAAAGTGCGATCTTATGTAAGTTAATGAATAGTAACATTTAGAATCAAGCTGAACTTCAATATCAGTTAGAAACTGCTGATTTGAAGCAAGCGATTGAGGAAAAAGATGAACGTTTGGATCGTTTGCATGCTCGAATTGCTATGTACGAATCGTATCCCGGTAGTTTTCATCATTATAGTCATGCTTTTGCTATAATTTTTGCTACAGAAATTTTTATTATATTTTGTGAATAAAATTTAATTACTGGTAAATTCATTATAATGATAGACATAAGTGTTCATTCAGTTTCCTTATTGATAGGAAAGAGTGGTGTTGTTTCTTCCACTGATTCAAAGAATAGTTTAAATATTACGTTGTGGGATGCACTTCCTGCTACTGTACGTTCAGAACTCTATGAGCTGAAAGAAGTGAGAATTTATAAAACTCATTTCTATTATCTTTTATGTAATTTCCAGTATCTCTTTACTTTTAAGATTCTCGAAATGTTCACAACTTTAATTGCATTTATTTTACTTTTTTTTGCTGCTAAATTTGTAAAAGTGACTGATTTCAGTGTTTGTTCATGATGCTATCTTCTTTTCGATGTTTAAATTTGAGTACATTGTCATTCATCATTTTAGAAATATCAAGATCTTAATGCACTAGTGCATCACATGATGTCGTGTGCACCAACAAAGCATACCATCTTTGCAAAGGCAAGTTCTCTAAGGTACTTCAAATTGTTCGAAAAGCTATTAAAATGTGTTAAAAAAGGTTTCAAAATTGCGAACCTTTGAGGATTTTATTTAATATCATATTTTCATACAGTACATCAAGTGCAACTACCGAAAATTAAAGTGATTAATAAATTTTTAGGAGATGGAAAATAAATCAACGGACTGTTCTGGTTTGCTACAGCTAGAACAGCCAGAAACAGTGTACCCTTCTGGATTGTTGCAGATTTCATGTAAATCATACGAATCTAAGTCTAGCATTTCGTCATCAGTAGAAAGCCCAAACTCCGCGTTTTACGATGTGCATGTGAATGATAAAAATGAGATTATACTAGTAATGCTTGATTCTGTGCGGCATACAGAGGTAATGATCATCTGTCGATCTCAACATTTTTAGCAACGAATTCTCATGAAATTCTTGGATATAAAATCATTGTCAATGATTGATTACAGATTCATGGTAAACTGACTCCTAACATACAACAGCTTTTAATAATTCTTCTAACTGATGTTCAGGAAGGTAATAAATCGTGGGAAGAAATCAGTGAAGCGGTAAAATTCTTCGTCGTTTTTATCAAGAGTTAATTTACTACCAAAAATTTCAAATTATTTGCCTGTTTCGTTTGACTCCAGTAATTTCATATTGATCTTTTTTTTTCTTTTTTAACTCTGAAAACATACTAAATATGACGTTCTGGACCCATCTGTCAATCAGTTTTTGAATTTATTAGTTTTATGTCGGTCTTAAAATTTTATGACTTTGTTCAAAGAAACTGAAAAAATAGAAAATTATTTTCACAACATTCAGCTGATCCCAGAAAGTTTCTTAGGTCAATCGTTTCTTCGCGAATTTAGATTTGGCTTTGCGAAAAACGTTATCTGCATCAGATGATAACAGAGTCAAATCTGAAAAACTGGAAGAAATGTACAAAAAGGTTCTCTTTTGTTTCATTATCAGTTTTAAACACAGCGTGAACACCTTCATTTTTTCAGCTGGAAAATATTAACCTTGAATTTTAATTTTTTTGCTTCTGGATAAAAATTAAAGGAATATTATCTGGCAAAAATCGTAATATTATTGATGATTAAAATCCATTCGATTTGCCTAAATTGATTAAAAAATTTCAGGCCACGCATGATTTTCATGATGTTCGGGACGAACTCCGCAGTGCCTTGAACAAGTGTTGTATATATGAAGCAAGGATTTACAGTCTTGAGCTGCAGTTGAAGTAAGTATAGTTTGATTTTTTGTATCTGAAATAAATTTGAGAATTCGAAACTGAAGGAAATAAATCATCTGTAAACTTCAAACTACTGTTCTAAACATTGTTTTACTGATGTAATGCAAAATCTCTTTTCAGTGATATCACTGAATCAGTAGCTTGAGATATGTGGTTTGGCTTTCATAAGTGCGGAGAGTTTTTTAGATGCGAGAATCAAACCTGTACTGAGTTGAATAAAAATCTAGAGCGATCTTTTCAAGAGATTGAGCGCTTGGATAAGCAGATAAGTGATCTTAATGCTGCATTAAGTGAGGCCAAAATGGTGGCAAAATATAAGACAGATTTGGGTATGCAAACTGCTGGAACTATAAAAGTAAATATTTAATTGAATTTTGTGCTTTATTATGCATCCAGGTTTTTGTCTGCGTTGTTTTTTCATTTTTATTTATATTACACAGTATTTATTTCATAGTAGTGCAAGCTACGTTTTGTACTTTTCTCTTTTAGTTTTAAAATACTGTTGCCAGGAAGCTCAAAAACTCATCAATTAATACGTCATTTAGTAGAGTCCTGCAGTTACTTTGGTTTGATTGATGCAATGTAATTTATTTTCAGTGCATTAAAGACGAATTACTGGTGGCCAAGAAATCTGGAGATGAAATGCGTGAATTTTTGCGCAAGTTATCTAAAGAAAAAGAGGAAGTCAAACGACTTTTGAGCCAAAGAGAATTAGATGTTGTTAAGCTGGAATGTCGTCTAGTCGAGTG
>UYYF01004285.1:119782-131083 GCA_900618365.1 Thelazia callipaeda | reverse complement strand
AAAAAAAGTTTGGAAATTAAAAAAGGACATGTTACTCATTTAGGTACTATAAGAGGAAAAGAATTACAATGTTCAGAGGATAAAGTAGTTGCACTGCAAAAGCAGCATGATTACTTGAAACAAAAATGCGATAAGCGAGAAGGATTTCTTCATGAAATGCAAAATCTTTTGATAGCGATGAAAATTCGTTGTGAGGGATTACAAAGAACAAATCAGTTACGACAGGTTTAAATTTTGCATTTTCGTAATGTGCTGCTTTAAATAAAGCAGATCCATTTTGGTCATTTTCCAAATGATATACAACTAAGTTTTTTATGAGTACATGAATTTGTGATAAATCACTATTCTAGAACTTAATTGAAAAGCTGAAAAAACTTCTTGTAAAGTTGGGTTGTGATTTGGACGATACGCGCTTAATGAACGAGAAAATTATATTTGATTATCGTATGCTTAAATCACGAAAAAAAATAAAAACAGGTGTACGTTCACCTCATTTGGAGCGATTGAAATTAGCAAAGTTGGCACAGCGTTTCAAGGAGGTTAGTGCTTCATTATTTAAAGCATTTTGATTGTCTGAACTGCGATTTCACATAGCTACGGAAGGTAGAATTGTAACGACTAAATTTTTGTCACGTGTTTGTTAAAGAACTATATTTCGCTTTAATAATAGCAGAAAGATAACTTTCAGGATTTAACCAAAATAAAAGAATTGGAGAGAATTCAAGAGAAAGATGCATGCATTCCAGAATGTTGCAGTGTAAAAAATAGCAGATCAGTTTCATCTTTTGAAAGTCAAGCCGAGATGGGAAGCGTTGGTGTTAGTACTGGTATTAGTGATTGAAAGATATGTCGAAATCCATCGAGTGATCTCAGGTTACAGGTCATTTATAATTTACACGTGATTTTGTCTTGATTTTTCTGTATGAGATGTACTGTGAGTGGATAAGTAGGTTTTGATTTTTTTACGCATAAATAGTAAGTCAGTATTTTATGCTGGGCATACTGGGCGCTTCAATTACAAATCTATATATTATAATAGTAGGATCTGTTATTATTGTTCATGGAGCATTGATATGAAAGCTTTTCATATTGATTCTTAGTTTGCTTCGTCATGCTTTAAAAGATATTTTTATCCCTAAAATTTTATTTTCAATTCATGAGTCTTATTTATTGTAAAATGAAGCAGTTTTCGCATCACATTCTTTACAGACTTTGTAATGTAGTATGTATTTTTTTCGTAAAATTGTTGAATATAGATAATGCGCATAAATATGGGTATATTGTGTAGGTTCAAGAAGATTTCCGCTGATCCTATATCCTTGAAACTTTCAACCACAAACCGTAAGTAATTGCCTTCTCTAGTTCTTCATGTTTCTACTGTATTTCAAGTTTGTGTATTGTTTCAAATTTGTCTTTCCTCAATATTTGGCTTTTTTATATCTATGTTATTAAATATAATTGTTTTAATAAACAGGATATTTTGAATCTTCAGGCACATTAAAAAATGTGATGAGCAGGTGAGGATGGCTGGGTTTGACAATATAGAAATGATGACCTCCAGATACAACAAAAATAAATGAAAGCAAACAGAAATAGTTTCCAGGTGAGTGTCAGAGGGACATCTGTTGGTAACATGTGGGCTGAGATTTTGAGTATGTAGTTCGAGTTTAAGAAACTTTAATTAGTCCTCTTACATTATTTATAATGGTCCGAATGCTTGGAATTTTGAATATCGATTTCGGATTTCACAACACCGGACGACTTCAGAACACTAACAAAACTATTAACTATGAAAATCAATCACGAATTATTGTTATGTGGCTAGATTATCACTAACAGGAGTCGGAAGTTCATTTACAATTTCGAACAATCATTAAATTTTAATGTAATTGTGTGTAGTGGTTAAATCTTGGAGTTATAGCCAGTTTTCTCGAAACTTGAAATAATCGCATATAATCCTTAAGGATTACAAACCAGAAAACTATGATAAGTTGTGTTAATCGAAAATCTTCATATCAATTGTCCTTAATTGCTGAGACGTTCAACCCGGGAATCCCAATCAACGCAGCTGCAATAACGCATACCAGAAAAGTTGCAATGCTGAAAACTTGTTGTTTGACTAGTTATATTCATGTCTTTTCATATAAGATATGGAAAATGTACATTAATTAACTCATCACTTTTCAAGAATATCCTTGCAAAAGTTTTTACATCAGGACAACATTTGACTGCTGGTTGTCATCAGTCCATAGATAGTATTTGTTGATTTGCAGATTTGATTCTGCAGAAAATAAAAAGGCTTTGCTTCATCTTATTCGCTTCAGTAAAACCATCATTGTAACATATTTCACATACCTAAAAATGTTACTTGAGGAGTTGATAATTAGTCATAAGTGTAGTTTAGAAAAAGTTTTAATGAAAGAACGTGAATTGAAAATTGTCAGTTATGAATGTGAATAGGCAGAGTTGAATGAAGGCAAAAACTAGTGTAAATCGTTTGATGACACGTGAGCGGACGCAAGGGAAGCTTCGAGTTTGCTGAAGTACATGTGGAAAAAATGTGAACATATTTTAAGGGCTAGATTTACTCAACGGAATTTTAAGCAGTCATACGAATAGTTTTATCTTACTAGTCAATTAAAAAGTACTTTATGACTACAAATTACAGATAGGCAAGCTTTAGAACATGAAAACTATGGTCTTGAGCTTTTCTGTGCAAAATTTGTCTCACAAACTGATTTTGAATAATCGTCGCTTAACAATAGATGCGATTAATGCGAATTCAGTTCTGCTGAATTGCGACACGCACAGACACGATGTGTACACAATCATAATTAATGATGAGAACTCAAGTAGTCCACCACCGATTATTCTGAATGTTGACTGTGGTGTTGATAAATTCATTAAATCATTCGTTTATTATTGCAAAAGAACTGTAGTTCAAAAATATGAAAAATACTTCCTGTCCTATTTTGTCAGTACTAGTAAATTCGTAGTGGTTTGATAAAGTTGAAAAGTTACAAAAGTAATTAATAGTATTACAATCTGAAAGCGATGCAGCAAACATAAAACAGTGGTAGGATCTGATTTCAGTGCTGCATATTACACAGCATTCTGTAGTATATTCAACGTACCAGAAGAAAAACGCTTTTCAAGGAATCATTGCTGAGGGGAATCTTCGCAATCTCATCGAAACCAAAAAAGGATTACTAAAATTTAATAATTAATATAGTAAAATGAAATTCCCAAACCAATATTACTCATATTTTCGTTCAGTTTTGTATAAAATCTGTTAAATTAATCTGGCCATTTTCAGCTACAAATTTAAAAGCGGGAAAAACCCATCAATCCACTAATACGCTTGCTTTTGATAACTTAAGAAAGAAATATTTTACGTGGATTTCCATCACACATCAAATCATTGACCGTTTTGTGGTTAAGTATCATTTTGCTTTGATTTTGAAAAGTAATTTAGCACTCGACCTCATCATCGCAACAATTATACGCTGCTAAAGAAGTCTACATGAATAGCCTGAACTAGCTAGATCAAACATTAACAATAACATTTAGTAAATAGATTAATTTTTATTTGCGCATTATTGATTTTGCGTTTAGGTCGTGTTCTGCAGTCTGGTTGCACTCGTCCAGCGGCTTTTTTGTAGTGCCAGTATCTGTCGCTTCATATTCGTGGAATCCACAGCAAGATGCTCTCGAGCATCTTCTTTAGTACTATAGATTGGAGGATATATGCCTCGACATGATCACATATACTAATTTCTCTCGCGTAGCGTTTGAAAGTTTTTTACTATTATACCTCAGTTCATCACATACAAAACGGAATTATGTTCATCACATATACACTTTCGTATACTTTGGTGTAGCACAGCAGAACTGAATTACTTGAAACGAGTGCTCCAGAATACGATCAAGTACCAAACTAATAATGCATAAAGATTAGCCTCTGTGTGATGCTGATTTTCATATAAATTTATTGTCCCATATTAACTGATATATGCAATATATATGTATTCTTCAATTGCTATTTAATTTTTCTACACATTTTTCGCGCCTTTTCAAACTTTACGTCGACTTTTAAAATAGTTCTCAGAATTCAAAAGGTCTTTTCTACCATAGAAAATGCGAAGCTAAATTTGTTGTTGTCAAATAGCAAAAAGTAATAAAGATTACTACATAACACTGACAAAATTAATTACCTTTCCCCTTATCCATCAGTTTTTTTATCAGACAAAGAATTTGCATATGTCGACTTTTCTTCTCAAATCTACCAAATCCCAGATGTGCAGAAAAATGCGTAACGCCATTTCCAGATTCATTTGATAAGACTTTATCAGCAAGTTAACGAGCTTTCGTTTATGATTGTTTTTTCAGTTGCAAACACAACTCGTATTTTGTTCAGTTTTCATATCACTCAACATTTATATATACTTTTTTATCAGTCTGATTATCAGCTAACAATCAGTGCTAATAATTATTATTGCTAGCAAATGAATTTAAAATGTTAAACAATTTAAAATACAGTCAAAACATTTGAATAATTTTTTATACTTGCCCGCGAAATCGCTAGTCGTTACATTCCAAAGTGATGATGTATGTATGATTTGAGAAGGACAAATTTTATGAATTATTATCGATCGATCGATAAACTAAGACTGAAAAACAAAACGAACATCAAAATAGGTATGAGAACAATGCAAAGTTGTTCAAATGACGGCTAGACGTGAGGATAACTTTGTCCTTGACGACCAACTAGCCACAGCACTTGTCTATTGCCATCTTCTCGTTTTCTTCATAATCGATTTCAACAGATTTGTACATTCAATTTTGTCATAGCAAAGCATGACGCAAATGCTGGAGTGTGTATGAGTGTATGTATACGTATGCGTAAGCGTGAGTGTGTAAGTGTAAGTGTAAGTGCAAGTGTAAGTGCAAGTGAGTGTGTTTGCATTATGCGCATGTGACTTTGGCTGGATGCTGCGCGAAAACCTGTTTATATTGATGTACAGAGAACAATTTTTGAATTAATGTCAAACCTTCGAAAGAAACAAAAATTTTCTTCTTGCCATTATATGCAAAATTCTTTCTTTTTACTGCCAGTCCTGACAAATTTTGCTTTCTCTCAGACTATTCACTGATTGTCAATAAATTTGATTCGTAAACTTTATCTTTGCTGCTTCAACTACAACTCCCATGGCAGTTACAGTTACAGTTACAGTTACAGGCTTCAGTTAGTCTTCAGCAAGCATTACTGTAACTCACTCAAATCATACAAGTTATTCTTGCAGTTGAACATCACTGTACGTGTAATACTTATTAAATCCTTTTTATTCTAATTTTTATTTTGGCATCACTCAATACGTAAACAGTTACTTCATTAACTTTCAACAATAATTGAATAAGTATTATTTACCGATTTTAACGGTGCAGCTTGAATTTTAATCCTGATCTTTTTTGATGCTAAGAAGCAGAATTAAAATCAGAATTCAACTGCAGGTAGTAAGATAATGATTATTACTTGATCATTGGAAATCATTTGAAGATTTTGAAAAAACTTCGTTTTTTTGATTTTAGAATAAATCTTCACGTATAATCGTTCCCTTTTTGCTTTCAGATGTCAAAAATCAAGTAATCAAAATTGAAGTCAATGAACATGCAAATGACATCAACTATAAAACCTTCTCTTAATTAGTGACTTTCAAAATTTGCTCTCTAATACTTTTTCGTAATTTGTGCATTTACCGGATGGTTACTGCTCGCACTGCACTGCAAATTCCGTCTTTTATTATCGCACTGATCGCAACTGTAATCAATCTGATAGCCTTGGCAACACCTGCCTGGCAGGTCAGTTTTAAAATCGCTTCAAGAACTTTTTACATTTTTACTATTAATTTTTACTTTTGTTTAAACAAAAGTCAATTTCAGTCGAAAAGGCAATAAAAAACAAACATTTGTTGCATAAACTTGTAATAAATATTTAGAATGCTTAATACGAAAGCGCATCATCATTATTAATATCGACATTTATTATCATAACAAGTAGTGATTATCATTAAGCACAGTATGCCATAGCCATCAGTACGTATAATTAATGTGACAAAGCTATATGTAACATACATTTGATTAAATTGTAGTAATAAAATATGACAGAATTCATCGTATCATTTCCAATCACATTTGCTTCATTCAATAAAAAATTCAATCTCTGTTCTTATTTCAGTTGAGATTTGAATAAGTAGCATTGAAGAAGTAAAGATGAAATTCAAAAAATGAAACTGAGATCAATTACAATTCAGTACTGATCTTAGCTAGCAAATATTTTAAAAATTTTCTTGCTTTTTTTATTCAGCCTTTGACCTTTTTGCTCGATTCATCGCCTTTGACCTCTTTACTCGAATACTCAATGAATAAAGCTTTTTTGTCAATATATTTATGCAAAAAATGCATGTGCAACAAAAAATATGCCAGAAGTATTTTTTGAAATAAAAAAATGGTGAAAGTTTGTACAGGTCGTTTTCGCTCGAGAACTGCAACAGTGGATACAAAGTGGGTTATGGATGAACTGCCAGACAAGGTAAGTTATTACTTTCTACAACTTTGTAAGAAGTATAAGAAAATAAATTTTCACTGAAACTGCCATTCTAAGAATGAGTGATTGTTTGAATTAAATAGTACGCATAAGTGAATATATACTATTTGAGGAGGTCGTGAAATACAATACTGAAATAATTTACTGCTTGCTATAAAAATTAAACATTTTGTCGGTTCAAAAGTTTTTTTTAGACATTTTTTAATCTTATAAATTCATTTATTATGTTCACGTAGGCCATCTGGAATGCTTTCTTGTATTTATACATTCACCAGAAACCATCTCGATCCTTATTCACTTGCACAGTTAGTCAGTATTCGAACGCCTGCTTTTTATGGTAAGCCTTTGACGTTTTCACTCGATCCATTGTATCCTGTCCTATGTTCAAAGTAATTCTGCTCAAACAAACATTATTCTCCATTGAATTTTGATTTTTGTCAGTACTCACTGCTATAATTTTTTTTATAATTGGCTGAACTATTACCATTTATCGTCACAATCATTCTTTTGTATTACATTATAACCCTTAGCAATACTTCTGGACAATAATTCCTCATTAAGGAGTGATACACTAACTTTCAGACTGGCAGCATAATTTATTGTACATATTATTACTTGGCCAGTTTCTAGCTCTGTTTGCAATGCTATGTTTTTGTTACTCACAAGCATCTGATGTTGCCAGAAGTGCTTCTTTGTTATTCACCATCGCAATTTGCTTATCTGGTTTGTCTTCCGATTATTTATTTTGTAGTAATTAGTTTTGGTGTTATGATTATTAAAAATTACTATTGTTATTATTACTATTATCATTACTAATTTGTAGTTACTAGTATTAATAATTATATTTATTAGTTTTGTTATTGTTCATATCATTACTGATATTATTTGACGTGATTTGTAATTGAATTATTGTGCATGTTTTACAGCCATTATCAATATTGGTTGTAATATCGCTTTTCAAATATTTGCTCATATGGTTGAATACAGGTTTTATCACGTTAGCGTTAGTGGTATCTATGAGGTAAGCAATTAGTATTTTCATATAAATTTGTTAATTTTGTTTAAAAATAGAACAAATTTGTTAAAAATTTCTGTAATAATTTGGCAATTTTTTCAGAAACATCCTGGTTACTCGTATTTCTTGCATCTGATAGGCTCAATTTTACTTATACTTTCATTTCTCTTCTCATTAGCATATTTTGTGGTATTTTGTCGGACTACGGAGAGTAGCACAGGAAGGAGAACTAATCAAAATACCGTCTCATCACGTCAGGTTACATTTGTTTTCTTGATCGCAAAAAATTAGCATACGCATAATATTCGATTTTAGATATTAGCTTTTAAAATATACAAGTTTTTTATGCTCTGTTAACGGTTACAAAAATAATTTTTAAATTTGACTGTGGTTTAACAGCAGATGTATGCTAAAGCTGAATTAGTGATACTGAGTACTGAATACGTTGACTTTCAGGCTTATCAATATCGTTATCCTCAGGAAGACTTCGCCATGAGAGCTTTACCTGAACTACCTTCGAAATATCATAAATGATACAAGAAGTTCAACATGTTAATCAAAAAATCTAATGTTTGAAAAAATTACCAGCAATAAACAGAAATAACTTATCTTCTAAACCACACTTTTCATGACAAACGTTTGTATCAAATTCAGTTTTGAATAATTTAGAGGTCGAATGATTTATTTGTTAGTAAGTAAGTCAATAATTTGAACTGCAACTAATTTGAAAAAAAAAGTAAAAATTTGGCAGAATTTATGACTAATGAATTGCGGAAGGTTCTGTACGCTAAGAGAAATACTGTTTATTGAATCGTAATTACAAATAGAATTTTACAGTAATTGGCCTTTCCCTTCAATAGTATTAGTGAAACGTTTCAAATGGCACATTGAGAATAAATCTTCTCAAATGCCTTTTAAATTTGCAAAGTAAATCAAGATTCTTTCACAAGTCCTTCCCACTATTCTATTTACGTTATAACGGAGCATCATCTCATCGACGAATTACTTCTCTCTGTAAAATCTCCAGGATCAAAAAGCTAAGTGAAAACTGTTCAGCGTAAATCACTCAGATCAAAGTATGCCCTTCAAAATGTCAAAATTTGCTGTTAACATTCAGTATGCATAATAAAAGTTTCAAACTTCTGATACGCGTCAATTAGAACAAGGAACAAATGTTATGAACATAAAGTATCGTTTTTGCTGCTATAAAGTTTGAAAGTTTGTTTTTTGATCTATCGAAGTGGCAAAATATTAATCGAATTTGGATAAGATTTCAGTATTCTATATAATTCACTGGCAGAACGTTTTCTCGGCAATCAACATTGACCTTAATCATCTATCGTTATCTCATCTATCATGTGAAATACTTGATTAATGCTTAAATATACTAAAACTGCAGCTAAAAAACAGAGTTAACAGTGCCGTATTGAAATCATTTATCACGTGGTTCTTCGTGAGAAAGTTTGTAATAACTTTGGCGTTCTCGTGTTTGTTGTTGATTGCAGAATAAGTGCTTGCTGTAAGAGCAAGTGTTGCGGGAATTGGAATTGATCGTGGAAACAGGTTATTTCTCGTTTCATCGATGACATGTCACGTCGACAGAGATAGAGGGACTCAGAGAAGGAGAGAGAAAACTTAGCAATTTGCAGCGTGTTTTGCCTTATTCCTTCTCCATGCATATGACATTTAATTGCAGTCAGGCAAAAGTTGATTGAATTCCACGTGCAATCACGGATCCATCTACTGCTTTCCAGCTTCATACTCTTTTGGTTTTGTTTTTGCGTGAGTTATAACCGATGACGCAAAAATGTGAAGCTACTGTTTACGAATACACTCTCGGTCAAGCTTGGCTCTTATACACGTGAGACAAGAAGGTGATTTCACCGGGAGCAAATAATGTTTGACAAATCGTTGAAGTATCTTTCATATTTACGTAAGTTGCTTGCAAGTATTGACGAAAAAAATTTCCACTCGTTGTTATGGGAAACGAATTGTTTCGTTGTGCATTTCCAGTAGATACTTTCTACTCTCTGCATTCCATTCTTTTCGTTTTATTTGCAATGTTATTGACGTATGTATAGATAGATGTGCAAATAAAATATTTGTGCATGTACACGTCGGAAGTCGTAAGACGTCAAATTTCTGCATTATATGTTTTAAGTGTGTGTTTGTGTGTCTGCGTAGTTGTCTGAGATTGTAGCAAATTTATGAATAGTTTCGCGCTTTGAATTCTTTTCTCAATTTAAATTGTAAATGATATAATAATGTGAGAATTTGTGGAAATAGTACAAGAATGAATTTTTAACGATATATCAATTATGACCTTCATGACCTTTACCAGTCATCAATAAAAGTGAGATTTGCAGACTAATCACCAAAAAAGCATATAATTTCGAAATTGAAATTTGGCCAAATCCCAACTTCAAGATTTGCATAGTTGATGGCTAAAAATGGTTTATATCAAAATTTTTTCCGAAACTTACCTAATACTGTTAAAAATTGACCAAGTCCACTCTTTCATTCCCAATGACCAAAACTTAGGACTGTTTTCAAATGACCTGAAATTCGCAATATTAAAAAAAATTATCGCTGTTCCTTGATGTAAAGTAGTGATGAAGTTTACAATCGAAGTAAATTCCCAAATGTTAGTGAAATCTCACTTTTGTTGCTAATTAGTTTGCAATGATAATTAGTAAAATGGACTTTTCTGCCGTTTAATTATTCGACGTAAGAATACGTGCTGCTTCATAGTCACATAAGCAAGCATCCGTTAGCACACTCTCATTTTGGAGACTGAATAATATGCTCTAAAAACGAAAAAATTAAAGAGAAAGGTCATTTATTTTAAATCAAGCTTAAAGGTATCGAAATTTGCAAGAAAATTTGAAAAATTCGCTTGAGAAGATGTGAAAGTCTTAAGAAATTTGTAGCACGAGAATTAGCTGTTGAAGTGTGCAAAAGGTCAGAGATAAAGAAGTGTAGCAGTGCAAAGGTCAATTACTGAAGTAAGTTGAAGTGTTACAAGCTTGCTCAATTAATATATTGTCCTTAAATAAATAATATGCAAACTTTCTATATAATTTTGATCTTTCTTTTAGCTTGACATGGTGTTAATTTATTTTTACATACAAAATACGTGTTTAAAGTCTAGAATGTTGTATGAAGTCTTGAATTCATTAATACGAGCATAAAAACGTATATTTGCAGTAGTGCAGGTAATCATTTTGATAGTTATTACTTACGATAATTACGTTGATAGTAATTAATTGATTATGCAATTGTTATATTACAATAATGAAGAAAAAAAAGTGAACGTAAAAACTGATGGTGCGTAATTTCTGCACGAAACTTTTTTCGAATTATTAAAATCTTTCAATTTTTCAAGGGCTTACCTCAAGTTCGCTATATAATAGCGAAGTTACTTTCGATTGCTCATTAATCTAACTTTTGTAGTTATCGATTATTCATTAATCTGATTCAATCTTATGCGAAATCAAAAAAAAGACCGCAAATAATTGTGAAGAATAGTACTAAGTGCTCAAAATATCGCAAAATAGTATTTCATCATATGAATTCAGTTGACAACAAATATATATTAAAGGTCTTCACTTTTTGTTTCAGTCATTGGTGTATTTTTTTTAAGAATCTAACGACAGTAATTTATGTTTGGTCATGAAGACAA
>UYYF01004285.1:21562-119156 GCA_900618365.1 Thelazia callipaeda | reverse complement strand
TTTCAGAAATTATCAGTGCAGTAAAGCCTCGTCAAGCAAACTGAAAAAATGTTTGCTAAATTTGAAAAGTACTAAAATTTGGGAAATTGCGTTAAATTGCAAAGCAAACAATGCTGTTGTATAAGACGGAATCATTATTGAGAACCCAGATAACTGCGCTTTTGCTTCTGTGCATCGGCAATTTACTCTTGTTTATCGCACTGTTGACACCTGCATGGCAGGTTACTGTTTAATATTATCAAAGTAATGCAAAAAGTAAATGATTGGAGCTTAGTCTTTGCTAGTAATTTTATTGCAATAACAAAATTGGCAATATACTATAAGGAAGATTATGTTTTGATACTACAGTTACTGAGGAGTTATCAATTTACGCCATTTACTTTGTTGCCTTTTAAGTCTATTTTTTGATTACATAAAAAATACGTCTGGTAGTTAATTTTTCAAGTAAGTGCCAAGTTTAAGGTTGCTGAGGACACCGATGCCCATCGATACGTTCAAAGTGGCTTATGGATGTATTGTCCTGGCGGTGTACCTTGTTGGTATATATTTAGTGATAATCTAATTAATTATTACGAAAAAGTTGATGTTTGTCGATTTTTACTGATTGGTGATTGCCGCAAAAAACTTATTCGGACACCTTACTTCTTTGGTAATATTTTTAGTGATAAAATTTGACAGAAATCGAATTTAAAAATTTTATACCAATTTTTTTGTCACTAAAATATCACAAATGTTCAAATACTTGTGTGACTAAGCAAAAAACCTCCCTAAAATAAAATCTTCTAAACACTCTCTTGACAGTTTTTTTTTATTTTTCAAAAAGTCTTAAGTCAAAAATTTGCTAATTTATTTTGTCCATATTTTAGGATGGCACTATGCTGTCCTAATTTTGCTACTTCTTTCCTTCGTGTTTGGAATCATTGCCTCAGGATTTCTGCTCTTCAGTATATTTCGACGTGGTAAAGCTCGTGTATTCACAGTAATTTTCACCTTGTTAACCTTTTGTTCTTGTAAGCTTTTCATGTTTTATTTTGCCTTAAATTGCAAAACGCCATTTCTTAAAAATGATTTTTATAAGCAGTAAAAGCAAGCCATCTTATTTTAAACAAATTAAACCATTATTCTGTGCAGCTTTTAAATTTACGCGCTTACTTTTTAGTTCTGTTATTAGTCATTGGATTGGCTGTTTTCATGATCAACGCTGAAATGCTGGAATCGCGGTTCTTAATTGGCATCAAAAACACTTTCAAGGTTATTTTTAGTCCTTTCTAAGTTTGTGACACATCCTTAATATCGTTCCCAACATTCAAAAAATCTCTTAATTACTCTTAATAGCCTTCTAGATATAACTGTGTCTTGTCTTCAGTGTGTAATAAAATGCTCATAAGGTTACGATTTGCTACAAATCTGAAAAGATAAATTCTCTACTTTGTCTGCATTATTAAAGTTATGCAATACTCGCGACTGCTAGTTGTTGCACACAAATGCCATCTTCTTAATTTCAGAAAAAATTTGGCTACTCGTATTATCTTGCCGGATTAGCTTGTATGTTTTTGATGTTTAGCTTATTGGCTGGTATTATGGTTCTAACGTACATCTTCTTCACGAAACTTGGTCGCAATTATGTAAAAGAAGTTAAATTTCACAGCTCTAATCACAACCTTTCTCCATGGAATTCCTTCAATGGTTTCAATAAAGTAAATGTAATGTTTACTTACTTCATATAATCATGAAAATTTAGTAGTTGAGTTACACAAAGTGGTAAAAGTTTTTTACATTGCAAATTGCATCCCAGTTTTATTTCATCATTTAAACTAATTTAAAAAATACTTCAGTAACAGCCCATTTCTTATACACTTGCAATGTTCATTACAGGAAACGAGTCAAAAAAGTTCATACCCAACAATTCCAGTTTTCGAAAATGTTTTTGAACATCCTCCACGTCCAGGAAGCAATACAGTATCACAGTCAGTAACGCCACAGCCACAGGAATACCTGTCGACAACCAGAACTTTCTACAGTTACTAAACAGCACATATGTGCCTCGTGTGAACTGGTAAATAAAAATTTTGAAACATGAACTCTGACATTTGCTTCTGACTGCTAAACAAATCTGTACTTCAAGTGAGCAATAACATCTGTAAAGATTATTCGTCCATTCTCCTGCGAGGTATAAACTAAAATCAAATAGTTCATCAAAAGTTTATTATGAAATTGCAAGAAAACTCCATGTTTCAATCTTAACAGCACTAATGAATTGAATCTTCAAACATAGTGATGTTCTTCAAGCTCATGAATGTTTATCTTTGAGTAGATTAACAGTTTTATAGATACTTTTAGGGAGCTGAAGAATGTTTTAAGGACTACAGCATTAAAAAAATACAAGAGTACTTCATAGCGGGTTTGATATAAAATGATTTATCCATTAAAATAAATAAGAAATTCTTCAACAAAGTGTAATGCATTGCATAAAACAGTGCAACAATAAATGCGACGATATTCAGTATGAACTTGAATATAATTTATGACATTAAAAGTCCTTGCTGTCATATTTTAAGAAAAAAACTTTTTTCAAAAACCAATATAATGAACTCAATATACCAGGAAAATTACTTCTTTAACAATATAATAAAAAACATGATAGAAACCCCATAATTTAATGATTGCTCATCTTTTTTGAAAACGAAATTTCACTGTCATTTATCTTTGAGCATTAAGGTAATCACTAATGACATCTGCATTCCGTTTGAGCAATTGCTCATTCAACAGAATTGATTCAGTGATTTGCAATGTAGTGCGGTGAAGCGTTCTTGCCTCATCAGGTTTCAGTTGCGAACAAACAAAGACCTAAACCAAAATTACTGATAATTAATTAAATTTCAATTCAACAAAATTTAGACAAAACGACATAAACAGAAATTTAACATCATGGTTACATCTGAACTAAACTTAAAAAAGTTATGATGAAAATAGAACCTTCATAATAAACTACTTTACCTCAATATCTTTTGCAACTGCGCTCGAACAATGACAGTCAGCACTAGTCTTGAAACAGTGCTGGAAGAGTGAACTATTGACGCTTCCGAATTTTTGAAGCAACAGTTTAAATGAATTCTGAAAAAGACTGCTAGAATAGTGCACTTGAACATAACAAGAAATAACTGATGGAAAGATGAATGAGAAAATCAAAAAAGAAGCAATAAACTGCATGTTTATTACAGTACTTACTTTAAAATATTTCCAAATGAAATCTTGCCCAGTCTTATTCCCACAAGCGCCATGGAAAAGATAAACGATGTCTTGCGCTCGAACTTTGCCCTATGAATACTTTTTGTTTATTAAAGATATGAAACTGAAGTAAAACGAAAAATCTTACTGACATTACTATGTACTTGACTAATAATTACTTTATCTGCAATACTCACGGCAAACCAATTCTTGATACGATCCAGCAATCAAAGACAACAATTTCACTACTCGAATTGTTAAAATGAAAAATTATATAAAACGTTACATTTTCAATGCCATATTCGAAAACTGATTTTAGCAATTCTGTATCAGGTGTTTGTGACATCGCAACAATACAGTTGCGCTCTATTTCACCGAATCCCACTGTTTCATAAATCTGCAGTATGATTTGCATTGCCTTAGACTGCCAGTTTTGTTTGATTTTGAAACACAGTTTTTGTTTTACTTCAAATATCAATACATATAAAGTAAATACAGCAAAAAAATGAAACCACAAAAAAATTCCTTAAATTGATTTGATTTGCAAAATATTGTATTGACATTATCAAATGTGCTCAAACAGAAGTACAACTTTCTTTAAATTTAAATTATTAAATTATTGAAACAAACCTCCTTTAGTTCTTGATATCCTTCTTTACCAAAATGCCTTCCGATCATACTGTAAATCTGGAAATAAAACTTGTTTGATTAAAAACCAAAATCATTAAAAAAACTTTTTCGAAGAAAAGCTTCAAAACATACGGCAAGTCGTAAATCAGGATTTAGGTTAGTTTTATTTTTGTAATGTTTCAAGAATTTTTCACGAGCTGTCATAATAGTTGGTTCATGATTGCTTCGACCTAGACGGCTAAGAACTAATGCTCGCAATATTCCCACTTGAGAATCTGGAAATTACGTATAAAGATATCATTATTGCAATTCATTGAAGTTTTTCCGATATTAAATTTGCCTGCAGAAACAAGGGTAGTAAATCAAAAAACTGTAAAAAAAAGAGCGAACACAATTTTAGATGAGTTTTCTGCAAACAATTTTTAGTACTTTCCTTATCACGCTCACCTTCATTTGGTTGAGCCTCCCAACCAAGACGATTAGCTAGTGGAGTCAAAATCTTGATAATAAAATCGTTGAATTTCGCACGAACTGTAGGATCATAATGTGATAATATGTTCGACAGCGAAGATATTCCTTGAAATTTTTTGGTGCTTTACATTTTTACAAGATTTAAAAGTACTCTATGTTGTTTAAAACTTGAATTAGTTTCGATAAAAATTTACACCAGTTGCTTTAGCTTTAAGATTAGAGAATATGAGCAAAATCATTTGCTAGTAAAAAAACATGTTAAAAAAATGATGACAAGAAAAAAAGACCAGCCTTTGAAAAAAATTGATTTGAAAAATACGGTAGTGACAGCTTTTTTAGACTTAAAATTATATTAGTAACTTTATCCTGAGACTTACCCACGTCAAGCGTACTCCACACTGTATAGTCATCTTCGTTTGAGGATGATTCAAGTAATGATAAAAACTGCTTTGCAGGAGCTCGTCCAGATTTTACCTGAAAATTGTGGGCCACCAATAACTAGTTCAAAAATTTTGACTGAAAAAATGATCGAAATGAAAATTATGATGAACGAAAAGGCAAAATACAATGGCACTTATATGAACAACGAAAAGGCAAAATACAATGGCACTTACTAATGCGAATATATCATTAGCAATGCCAAATCGGTCAAGTACAGGAATTTTTTTCGATGCAAAATCAGGTAACAGTGCTTGCAACATTTCATCCGAATATAGAACACGATAAAATCCCGTAGTTCCAACATTCAGCTGTAAAACACAAATTTTGTGGCTCTATAATATAATTCAAAAAATAATTATTGCTTTCACAGAATCTTGTGAAATCACATTAAGGTTTCAAATGAACAAAAATATCCAAGTCATATAAATAGATCTCAAAACTTAATTGGTAGCGTGTAGCCACAAAACTGCTACCAATATTTACAATATTTAAAAAGTAAAACAATGAAATTATGTTACATTTTGGCTTGATTCCAGAATTGTATATAACACTCTACCTTTATCCATTCATCGGGATTCACGTCACTAACTATTACTTCTTGTTCGACATTTTTTAACAGACCTTTTTCTTTAACTTTGTCTGGTTGAGAAGACACAGAGATTGTGATTGGAATCTAAAAATGTAAAGATTTTGGGTACTTTTAAATGAGCAGCTAAAGCTACCGTCTTACCAAAAACGTTTACTCACAAAAAAGACTTAAACAAAATTACACTAAGAATATGAGTTATTGGAAAAATGCAGACAAACCTGCCACATTGAATTTTTTTCATCAGTAGTGCCATCAGCAAGAAAGCGTGTTTGATTCATTTTTAAAATTCTTTTTGTTCCCTCAATCTTCTGACTGACACTGACCAAAGGAAAACCCATCTGCTGCGTCCACGTTGACATTAGTTTCGTGATGTCCTAAAATTCTAGTGAAATTAAAACCGATATAAAACCATCGCGACTTTTTTTCTGAAGCCTCAAACAATTATGTGATCAAATAAAATCGTTGGAAAAATGAAACGTGTATTTGCAAAACTAAAACTTGAATATTTTTTACATTAAGCATGTTTACATAAATTCTAAGGTACATGTCAAAAACTAGACTTCTTCAGCAAAGCAAAAAAAATTTAGAGACCAAACACGAACTTACTTGGCCCGAAGCTTCGCTTAGTGCGCGCCACAAATCATTAGTCTCTGCATTTCTATATTTGAATTTTTCAAGGTATATTTGTAACCCTTTTTGAAATACGGCTTCATCTAAGTAGTTACACAACATTCGGTTGATGGAATTTGATTTTGCGTATGTTATTGAATCATAAATTTCATCTAACTCATTTGGATTATCTATCTCAACCTGAAAATTTTAGAATTACGCCTTACAAGCTAGTTTGAATATAGTTAACGTGATCCACAAAATGTTATCTAGAAAAATGATCACTTTTAAATACTACAATGTACTTTGTAAGAGTATGCATGATGTTAGCTGCCCAAGTACCTTTAAAGTCGCAGCACTTATGCAACACACCTATTTTTTATTGCTCGATTCTACACTGTTTTCAGTTACATAATTTTGAAAATCTTACAACAAACTTGTTTCTTGCCAAAAAAGAACAGAAGCAAATACAATATAAAATTCTGTAGAGTAAAAAATAATACTTCGATTGGATGTGAGTTTCTCAAAGAATCCAGTTCAAAGCCTGCAGCAAGTTCGTCATTTACAAAATGCAACCATATTTTGAAGCATGGATAATTAGCACTAACAAACATATATTCCATAAACGAAGCAAAACCTTCTTTCAACCACAAATCAGTCCACCATTTCTGTAAAAAAGTAGCAAACATTACATCACTTCATCAATCATTTCCTTTCATGACAACTACAGTAAATGAGTACTAACCATTGTTACAAGATCACCAAACCAAAAATGTGCTAGCTCGTGAGCTACAACAAGTGCAATACGAGATTTCTGTCTCGTAGAAGTTTTATTTGGATCAACCAGTAATGCTATTTCTCGATACGTCACCAGGCCCCAGTTTTCCATAGCACCTAAAAAAGCAATGCAATTGACACTTTTTAAAAGTTTCTGATCAAAATCACAATGGTTTTAAACTGCAGAAGTTTTAAAAAGCTTTAAATCAGTACAATTATAGTCAGAAACTTGAAAAAAAAAGTTACTCCACTAAATTGTTAAATTTAAGATGAGCAATAATTATATGATGATAACCCATGCTGAAATCGGGAATAGCGATGAGATCACATTTAGGTAACGGATATTTGAAATTGAACCAGTTGTTATACCATTCAAGTGCTTTAACAGCAATTTCCAAAGAGAACCTTCCCTGCTCCTTTTTACCTGGTACTGTATATACGCGTACTACACAGCCATCACTGGTCTTATCCTGAATAATTTCTTTGTTATTGTAAAACGAAAGTATTTTACATTTAAGATGAAAACAGTGCAAGCTGCTAGTGATATTAGAAAGTGAATAACAAATTTTATTAGCACAATAAACATACTGCAATTAGAACTGTGGCCTGTAAATACAATGTTGAGTACTTTTTACACTAGTAACTTAGGAATTAAATGAATTTTTGAGAAAAGGTTCAAAGCATGCCAGTTATTACCTCAACGTATTCGAGTTCCGCTACAGCAAATGCAACTAAATAAGTTGACATGATCGGTGTTGTATCAAATTTCACAATTTTCTTATTTTCCATCTTTGTCTCACTAATCACATTCTAAATCAAAAAAGTTTTACATAAATGAAAGAGATTTCAGCCTTAACTTTCAGTTATTCCGCTCAATCCTGAATACGCTTTATAATTCTACAACCATAAGAAATCAACTTGCATAACCAACATCCCATTAATTTATCTCGACAATTAGTTTTTTTGTGCTTTTTTTACTATTTTATTGAATTTAATTACGAGCTATGGCTTCCCATGAAGCATATTAGAAAAATCTAATAGTAAAAAATTGAAGATAGATACAAAATAAACGTTGGATTTCAATTACCATATTTGAAAGTGCTGTAAGGTTAGCGTCCACTATCAGAGAAATGTCGAATTTCGCTTTATATAAAGGTTCATCCCAGCAAGGAAATGCAAGACGAGCGAATGTGCTCTAAAAATTCGACTGTACTTAACAGAAGTAAAAAAGTTACTTTAAAAACACTAATAACACATTTACAACTGACGATTTGAAAATCATGAAACCAATAAATCATACAATTGAAAATGACCCCAAAATTGAAAAAAGATCAGAGTTGAGAAATGCTGACCTCAAATTGTGTTGTCGCTAAATAACACTCTTTTCCGTCAACACTCTTGTAAGACGAACGATAAAAACCACGCATGTTATTATTTAATACACCTTTAAAACCCATAGCTATCTTCGCAGTTTGAGGAGAAATCACCTTCGGTAATGTAAGAGTTGCTGTCATCCACTTTTGGTCATATTCTACATTGAGGTTTTGTAGCACTACAAATATATAATGGGTGAAATCCATTCCTAAATTTTGGATAGAAAGCAGGGAAAAATTACAAAAAAATAGAAGATGAAAACGAAATTCAATACAATCACTTTCTCCTTCATTTACCTGATCCATCACTGAGAATAAGTTTAGCATTTTTGATTTCAATCTCACTCGAATGTAACTTCAAGTGGTCAGTGGGTTTCAAAATCTATAATGATTCATATTAACAACTAGAAACAGCGGAAATTTTAAATCTTAGTTATTTTCTAAGAAATGTGGACCTAAAAAAATTATAGCCAGAAATGTTTGTAAAGTATACACCATGCAATACTTATTTTTGTAAGTTACAGCTGAAATTGGAATTATAAAAACACAGAAATCCGAATGAAGTGCATAAATTCCTAGCTACATTTTTGATCAAAAGAACGAAAGTAACCTCCACATCAGTTATTTCTTCACCATCGAATGTGAAATTGTTCAGATCTGGTGATAAAGTTAATGAGTAATGTATTGGTTTTGCTATTTCTGGTAGACGTTCAAACTTTTCAGGTACAACACACGCCATTCTTTTTTCCAATATTGGTTTGCAGAGCACTTAAAACATACTTTACGATTTCTCATTGATCCCCACACAATTTGCAAGTGCTTAGTCAATTGCAGAAATATTCAGAACAACAAATTCTTAGTATTACCTATTGATGCACAACAGAACAAGAGAGGCCCTTTCAAAAAATAAAAAAAAAGAGTAAAGAAGTAGCATTTGAAGAAATAAGTGAAATTTACCTGGGACGAGAGAACGATAAAGACTAGTAGGACTGAAGCGAAGTAACTTTATAAGCATATGATAGAAAGCAACGATAGCCAATACCTTCCGAAGTTTTTAGCAGATATGGAACTAAATTATGCAAAGTTCAAATGCGTATTTCTACAAACAAAATTAAGTAAGAAATGCTTCAAAACTCTACTAACAATATCTAGACAAAATACTGTCCACGCTTCGCTGTAACTAATTTTACTTTAATTGGAAATTACTACCGCGGCCGCGTGGAATTCTGCCTCATGTCAGCCGTCAGTGAAAATTTTTCAATTTCAAGCAAACCAATTACACCACGGGTGTGCGTTGTGAGAATTCACTACTTCGGCAAATTGCCTAATGGTCGTTTATTCCGATGCTGTTTGAGCAAGAAATTAGTTTTCTGTAATTACAATCTTAAAATACACCATAATTTTGAAGTATGAAGGGGAAATGTCGTGTTGTTTTTAAATTAGAAATGACTTTTGCTCTATTGCATTATGGAACTAATTGGTTTTATTATTGATCTGAGTCCCTTCGAGTCATTCAGTTTTAATTATTATAAAATTAATTGGAAAAAATATCAATCAAGTGATAGAGTGAGTTTGTTATTTAGAATTGATTAAGATGGAATTGCAATAAGGCTTAGACGAGGAATCTTTGACAAGCAGTTCTCAGATTTGCTAAAACGTAAGAAGTCAGAAGTTACTTAAGGAATATATAGAATTAAAAGTAGGGACAGTCCTATAATTTTTGGCTTATTCAATACAAAATTTCACGCTAAGTCAGTTATTCAACGGAGCAATCAGCTTTAAATGTGTACATACTGGTTTTGTTGCTTACGATCGTTTGCTGCCTATTTTGATTATTAATTATGATTTATAACTATTTCTATGAAAAGTTCTACGTTTTCAACTGCATAATAATGCAGAATCTGTACGGACTTCAGGATTCTTAATCTGAGTTTATCATTATTTAAACTGCTCTCAACGCTTTTCCATACCAGTAGTTCTCTGCAGTTGCTGTTTTAACTAGGGTAAGCTACTTTTCATGCTTGCTTCATATTCTCTTGCTTTCCCTCAATGGTAAACGAGAACATATTTGCGACAGCAATCGTATTCTTGACGCAGTCATGTTTTCGTACTTATAACTAGTGCATTTCAGCACAGTTATGGAAAATACTGTCAATGAAACCGATGCAAACGAATCCTGTGATTTAGAAGAGGAAAAATCATTATGTGATGATGAGTGCAGCATGATTGCAGACAGCGAAATTATTTGCATAGATTCATCCAGTGAAAGCTCAGAAAATGAAAATTTTGAGTGAGAAGTCGTTTCAATGTCCAACATTTCCTAAAAAATTACATTTGCTTTATTGTTTCAGCACAAAAACTAAAAAATAAAACTACTGTAATTATTATCAATATGAATCATAAACAGATCCGGTGATTTTGATGATGAGAAAGCAATTACTAATGGCGTTAATTATGAGAACAGTACGGGCAGTAGTGATGTTGCTTGCATGCATTCGTCTGGTGAAAACTTCACAAGTGACCCTGTCAGGTAAAGAATCTTTCTTTAACTTTTTTAAACTTCTGTTTATATTTGTTCCGTTTTCTCTCGTGGTTATCCCTGAATTCAATCTTTCATAAGAGTTCGTTCAATGTAAAATTTCTTTGCTTCTCCATCACAACCACCTTTTAATAACTGATGGTTTTTCAAAAAGGAAAAAAAGATTATTCATCATAAGTTTTCCTCAAAATCGAAAGCATTTTTTAATTCCACTATAATGAAGTTTTTTATTGTTTTTACCTATAACCTGACTTGGTGCTATAGTACATCTGTTAAATTCTTTTTGAGCCTATTTTTATAGAGGTGTGGAGTTCTGGCAGCTCATGCGAAATTGTGCTCAACAGAAGATCAAAGTGCTTTTATATTCATATGTAAGTTTGATTTCTTAACAATAATAATCCCAAGCTCTTTTGTAATAGATGTAATTTACTGCAGCATGGTCAGAATTTCTGTGCACTCGGTAATGCCTTACTTCATCGTAAGGCTGAAACAAATTTAAAAAAACCGTCCGATGATATTGGATATTATGATGTCGACTGTGTAGTTCTGCTTTGTTCTTGTATTAAAAATTCTTTTGAAAAGTACAAGGAAGAACTATTCAGAGGTAGATTCAGACGTCGTCGTGCAGTTGATGCATCAACTTTGTAAGTGTTCGGCTAATTTTCACATTTATCTCAATATCTGCTGTAATTCTAGGGTAAAATATTATTATATGACCGTTAGATGTTCATTCTATTAAGACATCTACCTCGACTTCCTTTATTTAGTTGCATTTTGTCCTCTAATTTTTTTTATCTGGCTATAGTTCACTTCATTATGTCTCCTTTATATGCGCTTCAGAGATATTTCTTTGTTATATATTTTTTTTACTTGTCCTATTGCATTCTTATTCTTCTTTAGAAGCTGCATCAAAACTATATTTCAAGCTTAATTTTAGTCACGAAATGAAGCCATATTTGTTGGGCGAAACGGACATTCAGCCATCAGTGATAGACCCACATGGACCTATACCCACGTTTAAAATAGTTTCGTCGGTAAAAGACGAACCCGGGCAAAAAAATAACACTTTTCTCACTGATTGGCCTACAAAGTTGGTACAAGATAAATTTTTTTACATTTTTTTTAGCAAGATTTTTTAGCGATATCAAGGCACTAATTACTGAATATTTTTAAATCAAAGTATTGATTACAATAATGCTTGTTTTTTAGTCTTTGATGGAGTAATCGGTAAAATTTTTACTCTATTCTTTTCAGTAGTACATATGAATCAATGGTAGTCGATGGCATAGAAGCAGAATTTTTTTGTAAATCGTGCTATATGGAGTTCTTATTGGATTGGCTCGTATGTACCAATTTAGAATGCATTAAGAACACAAGTGGTTAGTTTATTTTGTTTGAGAAATGGAAATGTCAATTATCGCTCCTGAGACTTTTTGGTTTACAAATTTTTTTTTTCTTTAAAATTTCGTTTTTGACCATTTCTTCATTCTTTTTTCATTCAAAATATCTAACATAACAATTATTTTGGGAGCTATAATGATCTTTAGTTAAACATTTTCTGTTTAGATTATTCATCATCTGTTCTGTCAAGATAGCAAGTAAGATCATAAAAGCTTTTATTGTTCATCCAGTTTTTAACCCATATTTTGTCTTTTCAGTTCTTAAGTTAACAGAAGAGCAAAAGATTCAGCTGAACGCTAAGAATGAGAATTGCCATTACGTTTTTATGAAAATTAATGACTTACCAACAACACATTTTTACGGTGCTGGCTTTGGTTTGGATCAAATACAAGCTTTCTGGGCAGCCAGCCGAAGTATAGTGAGACGCTTATATCACGCTGGCTTTGTAACACCTGTTTTATATCACACTATTGGTACGTTTGCAATATTTTTTAGGGTTAGCTGTTTTCAATTAATATTGTTCTAAGCTTAGTCATATACTCAATAAGCAGCACGTCCATATTTACAAAAATTGTTATCATAATATGATTAAAATTCATGATATTGCGAAAGTGGAATTTAACCCGATGATAGGTGATCTGAAAATCATATTCATTGCTCATTTTTGTTTACGGTAATTTTTACATGAAAGTGTTTAAACTGTGAAAGACGTATGGTACTAATTGAAAATTTATGGTGTTATTCAGAAAACTGTACATTAATCTCGTTTAATTTGATTAAGGAATTTTTTATTTCTTGTTTAGGAAAATCAGGCCGGCCCAAATTACCAATCAAAATGAAACGTTGGCGGAGAATTAAGGAATGGCGACATGTAAAGAATGCTGTTGAATTGTTCATGAAAGAAATGGCAAAAAGTTGGCATTCTTAGCTTTTTTGATCTCCTTTTTTGTTTTGGCTGTGTTGTTCTAACAGTACTTTTCCTTTTTGTTTATAAATGAATCAATCAAAAAAAATAAACTTGTATTTTTTTATGAAAATAGTCAGTAGTCCATTGGAGTAACTTATTTGACTTGTGTAAGCTCCAATAGTATGTTTCTTTATTTTTTATTTTTAAGTTGTTGTTTGCATATTAAAGTATTGTTGTTAGAAAAAACTAATGATTTATAACTCCTCGAATATTCAGGAATTCCTCATTGGGTGAAGCTTACAAATAATGGGTATAATAATGAGGAATTTGTGAGGGCAATAAATGAAGTAATTGAAATGGTTCGAGTTACTGCAGAAAGACAAGAATCGAAAGTGAATGAATATATTAGAAGGTTGTCATTTTTTGTCTCTAGTTTTCAATGCTTTTACATCTTTATTTCTAATCTGAAGATGTATTTAATGAAATAAAGTTTAATAGCTATCGCTTACTTGAGTATACTTATTTTATCATTTGAAATGTGCAGGCTTTCATTTTTTTTCATACTGAACGAAATAGATGTAGTGTGAGCTTCATAGTTTTTACTGAAATAATATTATAGTGTTCACAATTAGTGCATCATTGAGAAAGATTTCAGCGATCTTTGGCTTATTCTTGTTAATCTTTGAGACAATTTCACTTTTTATTCAGAAAACGGAAAGCAGAAGACGAACTTGAAACAAGTATGCTCAGATTGAAGCGAAACCGCATTTTCACCCAGATGGAAGTGAGCTATTAAATTTTATTCTAAAACATATCTTTTTTCATGTTTTGCGTAAAAAATATTTCATCGCTCTTTTACTTCATTCTATTCATCAAAGTTTCAGCTGATTGATAAAAGTTTTGAAGTTGGCAGTCATATTTCTGAATTTCAACTTTGAATTGAATTTTCGGTTTTTGTAAAAATTTTTTGAAATTATTGATAGGATCCAATGAAATCAAAGTTTGAGGACAGCTCAAGAAAAGCTACGAATTCGTCATCATGGAGTGCTGCTGATGCAAATACGGAAATGTTGCAAAATGGTGCTTCTGTTTCCAGAAACGTTCGTACATAAGTATTTGAAATCAGAAAGTTGCTCTGATGAAACTGAAGTTTCTTTCATTAGTAATTAGACAAGATCAGATTTTTTTAATAGCCTAGTTGTTGAATCGTACATTTCGTTCAGTCTTTGCGTAAGTTAATTGTTTCTGACTTAATTTTTCAAATGTACATGCGTGGATTTATTGTTGTATTAATATGAAAAGGTCGGAATAGACCAAGTGTGGTGTTGAATTTTCGAAAATCTCATGATTACTAATATATATTCGAAAAAAAAAAACCTCACAAAATATCACTGTTTTAGAGTCTACAAGTATCAACGGAGTTTGATAAAATAGATGGTAAACCTTACGAAAGAACGATTTATAACTTTACTGGTCTGTTTTCAATGATTTGATTTTAAATCGAGTTTTTTCTGTCTGGTTTACTTGAACTCACAAAAAAGTCTCAGAATAAATTTTGCTTGAAAACGATGGGATTATCTGTAAATAGCTATATCTGCTACTTTGATATGGTGTTGTTGAAATATTCATTTTCATTAAAATACGTTACAGTAGTCAGCTGAGTTGTTTCAGAAATTGTTTTATATAACTGAATAAAATTTAAACAATTACTGTAAAAAATTTCTTATATTTCGTTGTAGAACCAAAGCCTTTCTATGTAAGAAATGTGCTAATTCTAGCTTTGATGAAATTTCAGGTTTTGGTGACGACTCAGATGAAACTTCCGACGATGATGAGGTTAGTGAACTTTATCCACCTATTTTTTCTAGGTAAAGTATTTGGGAGCCGTTATTTTGAGTATTTCTTCAGGATGCATGTTTTGAGGATTAATTAAAAACATTAGGATTATTTATATTTGTAATTAAGTTTTTATGTAAGGAAATTCCAAATGTCTGTACATTTTTGGATCTTCTTCTAAAAACTGAAGCTGTGAAGTTATTTAGATCATGTTTTGCTGCAGGATTGTCCTTGCGTGAAAGTTCGCATTGAAAGTCCTTTATCCTCCTTACCTGTGACATCTATGTCTTTTGGATATTCAGATCCGAAATGTCAAGCTTTTCGTTCAGTTTTAGGTAGCTTTTTCGCTAAAATTAAGGTGAAAAAAAACCCATCGTTTGAGTGAATTATGTAATTGTAAAAAACGAATGTTAATTTGATTTTACAACATTTTTTCGCATTTTAATTTAGGAGTGAGCTGTGTAGAAGATGCTTTGGCAATACGAATTGTTATTAAGGAAAAAAAAACTATGTTCGTAAATGAATTCAAATCGTTCGATGAACATATTTGGAAACATTTTTTAGTCAATGCTCAGGTTTTTTGAATTTGAACGGTTTTTCTTTGAAATGGTGGAAATGTTTATCAAAAAATGATTCTGAATCAGGGTTTTCATAACCACAGTATTAATCAAACTGTTTAGGATGATCGAACATTCTCCTGGAAGATGGTAGTGCGACAAAAACTCTTGGCACTTATTCGTCAGGTTTGTATAAGCAAGATTTAAACTGCATGAAAATTGTTTATGTTGTGTGAAGCAACGCAATCCATTTTATGTTATGATATTTAGATATATCGTGATGCAAATTTGATAGCTGTCGGTTCTACTGTAAATGGCTGTGGTTCATATAATTCAGATATGGATTTATGTCTTTGTCAACCCCAAGCAAATCCAGCCGTTAATGCCCATAGGTTTTTTATTGTGACAAATAATTATTGTATTGAGAAGTTTAGTGAGTAAAAAGATAAGTACAACGTTCTTTTTCTAAATTCTTACAATATTTGAGTGTAGAAATAACTTGTGGTTTTTCAGCTTTGCTATTGGTGTTTTGAAAAAACTGTACAAAAAATTCGTCATGAATTGGCGTGAAATGTTCAAAAGATGTAACTACATACCTGCCAAAGTAATCTTTGTGCAGTAAATTATATGCTCAATGTTAATGAAGGCAGAAAAAAAATTAGAGCTCTTCAGAAATTTTGTAAAAAATTATTTCAGGTGCCAATTATAAAGCTGGAAATGGCTGCACCGTATGAAGAATTAGAAATCGATATTAATTGTAATAATATAGCAGGAATATATAACTCACATCTTCTTCATTATTATTCAAGGTACGTCATAATTTCTTCGTTTGAAGACAAAACTGAATGTGTTTTATCACTAATTCCATCAAAATCCAGGATCGATGATCGTTTTCCTGCAATATGTTTGCTTGTGAAACATTGGGCGATCAATGCTGGTATTAACAATCCAATGACTGGCACGTTGAATAGGTATGTTTGGTTTTTCGTCAAAGTTTCGTGATTTCGAATATCCATTTCTCTTTAAAATAATATGTACTATCATCTGTCAGAATAGGTTATGTCTTGATGAACTAACAAAATGTTAAACTAAAAAATGGTGAAAACTTCTAGTTACTCTCTCATTTTGATGGTGTTGCACTTCTTACAATGTGGATCATTGCCTCCAGTTTTACCGAATCTTCAATTCCTCTATCCCAATTTGTTTAATGCAACATGCAGTGTTGACGATTTGGAATTATTTAGAGAATTGCCATATCCGTTGCCAAGTACATATATTTTTTTACTGTAAACTATACCGTTGTCAAGTATTTCTTTTAACAAGTTTAAATTGCTCTACAGTTTGTATATCTCAACTAGTTTATTTGTTTTAGTCAGTTTTATGTAGAGTAGTCTTTTTCTTCACTGTTTTTCTGAATTCATTTTAGCTCGTGAAATCAATACAGAAACAGTTGGTGAACTGCTATTAGCATTTTTCGATTATTACGCTCGTTTTGATTTCAAGAATAAAGCAATATCGATTCGTAATGGATGCATATATAGCAGGTTTTATTATTTCATTCAACTCATAACCCCTGAGATTCGAGAAATTTAAAAAAAATAAAATTTGAGAGATTTTTCACCAACTCACTTAACAGTAGATCAAAAATATATTATATACTAGATCTCGAGTTCTAGTGTTTGTTGTTGAAAAATAGTATTTTCAGGACAAATTTACCTGGTAATACTGTGCGATTCAAAATATTCATTGAAGAACCGTACGATCAGAAGAATACAGCACGTTGTGTGACTAGTATTGACAATTTGAATTTGATCAGGAAAGCTTTTATTGCAGCACGAGACGCATTTCTGCTAATTAGATCTGGTCCACCAAATCTAGAATATATTAATGTTCACTGATGTATTTATCAAAAATTATTTGTATCAAAGTTGTTGAGTACTGAACATGTTTGTTGATGTTTTCCAGTTTTAAAAGTTTTTGTGATGTTTTCAAATCCCATTCTCATGTAATAAAAACTGTTATGTAGGAAATATGTTAATTCTTACTTTCGTCACTGGAGTTTGTTAGATCTTATGTTGTACGCCATGTTTGAAATAAAGAAATTTTAGTTTAATACTTTTGATGGTGAATAGTGATTTTTTTAATCTCTCAAAGAACGATTATGATGTAGATTCAGCATCTGAGAAAATACTTTCAATTATTCGATGGTGACTTACTGCTAAGTAGTGCATTCGTTGTTATAGATTAGTTTATTGCTATGTTTATAGTATATTGAGCATGAGTAGAACCGATCTGGACGTAATATGATAGAACGTGGGGGTTCTAGCATGTATTATTTTGCTTGTAAGGACTCCACTAGTGGACCATTGTAAGTAGGGTTGAGCATCGAATTTGGAGGTGTTAGCGAATTGTTCAGCAGTTGCTGGGCAAAGTGAAGGTAAGGGCCGTTCATAAAGGATGAGTGGATTCGGTCATTGAAGGGCAGTACGATGGAGATTAGAGAGATCGCACTGCATATATATATTGTTACTTTTACATGAAGGATTAAGAACTGATGATACCCATCTTGATTATGACGAGAGTATTGTTCTATTTCTCTATTTTTAGTTAGCGAGAGGTACAATGACCAAGATTCAAATTAAGATATACTGTGAAATATAATATCTCGCTTATTAGCAATAGAATGGCTTTAAAAAAATAGGCGAGGACTGTCCAAGATTTCTATAATTATGTAATCACGGGATACAAGGCCAGATTCCTGAATCTATATACCGTATTGAAAATCTTAGAAACAGTAATGAAATAAGCAGTTATATCCACAATCAGTTGTAGCTGATGAGTTTGATAGCGCTTATTTTTTTCTCATTATCTATCACCTCCATTACTAATATAAAGTTTGATTTGTACTACAACAGTATACTACAAACTCACTTGAATACCGAACCGTCGCACCAGCTTCACACTGCTTGACTTGACATCGTTACAAATCGTTGTGAGAATTAGAATCAAGCAGTATACATCCATCCTGAAATACTGCAATTGCTCTTCACTCTGGACATCTAGTCACCAAGTTCCGAAAGAAGTTCTTGGAAGTAAGTAATGTACATTAATTTATGACGTTTCTTATTCAAAAATAATTTGGTTTCTTGAACAGATTGAAACCAGTTCGGCTTTTTATTCTTTGTTGTGCAATTTCGTCCTTTTTAGTATTTTCAATTAGTTTTTTCAAATTTATTGATCTGAACACATGATTGTTGGGAACATCATTTGCTACGCGAAATTTAATTTATCACTAATGTTTTCCAAATTATCGGAATTCTGTTTACTACAATGATTCGTAGCGAGTAGCAAGCTAAAAAAACCCAACAAAGGAGAAGAAACAATATTAAGCAAAATTAGTCTCTTATTAATTTTATAAAGATACAATTATTTTGTAAAATATATTGAATCCATATTTTTTGTGATGTTTGTCTCACCTCCAATACCTATTTTAGTGGAAAAAAATTTGCTGCACTGTTTTTAGTTCTATGATTTCAGGGATATTGCAAACCATCTGCATATGTTTTTTCTTTCCGTTATCCATGTTTTGCTGTAGTTTAAATTGATTTCGTCATAAAATGGTAGAAGTTGGTTCAACATATTGTATTTATTTAGGACGATATTTAGTATAAAAAGCGTAGGAATGGATAGCATCGATCAGAACGTGATGCAGCAGGTTATTTCAGCTCTAAATGAATTCCATACAACAACAGATCCAAAACGATCGCGAGAATTAAATAATGCACTGAATACGTTAACAAAATGTAAGATCAGTCTATATTCATTTTTTGTAATGAAGGAGGCCGTTCTTTACTTTTTTATTCACTCTGGCATTCTATCTTTTACTTGAGTAACGTAATTTATAATATAAATTTATTACTTTACATATACTGAAACCACGTAACAGCAGAGCGGTAGAATTGAAATTCACTTTTAGTTAACAATAGTCTTAACTTAGAAGTATTTTATCACTTACAGCTGAGAAAGGATTCATGATGTCATTTCATTTCCTTTCTTTCGATCAGCCAACCACTGTTCAACATTTTGGCGCATGTATTTTTTACGAAACTCTACGGGAACAGTGGGAGAGGTACTTATCGAATGATGTACTGGTATGTAGTTCTTATTTCGTGTCACTAAATTTATCAATTCGTTGCTAATTGACTTTAAAAAATTTTATAACACAATTTTAAGGTGAGCTAATTCAGACTATTTTGTCGTAATCTAGTAGTTATATGATTGGAACTACTGAATTTCATTATAGAATCTTAATAGTCATTTAATGATATCTAGGTTGCACGAATCAAGAAGACGCTTCTGGAAAAATTGGCACTGGGTGCTTCATTTCTAAACCAGTCAGTTACAAACAAGCTTACTTCATCACTTGCAATTTTCGCCTTGTATTGTATACCTGATATTTGGCCGGAACCGATTCATGATCTAGCTACAGTCTGGAGTGACAAACCAGAATTGCTGCTACGGTAACTATTTGTTGAAGGGAATTGGATCGAATTTTCGCACAATATTTTGTATTACATTTATTTTTTCATGTATACTTTCCAACAATAATGTTTTTTCGGAGACGCAGTTTCGCTTTTGATTTGAAATTCTCATTTTTGAACCAAGAAATTTCAATCAAAATTTTAATTTTTTGTTTCCTTCCAGCTTATAGACCGTTTACTGAAAAAATTCTGAGGAACGAAATGTTGCTTACAGCAATATGAGATATAGTAATTATCATTACCGTTTTTGTCGTTATCTGTTATTATTATTATTATTATTGATTAACTGTTTGATAAAATATTAACTAGTTTCTCCAAAGAGCTGTTAAACTGACAAAAAGGTTTATTGTTTTTGTACTACATTTTGTTTTAGTGTTTTGGCTGAGTTACCGGTTGAATTCGACCGCGTGCATTTGCATTTAGAACAGCGATCCATTTTAAAATCATCTTTACATCAAAACGCTGAGGTATTATGTTTTCTTAGCTTAGGAGTTAGATTGTTTGTCTTCTAGATAATGTTAAATAATGGAAACGTGCAGATAGTACGCTTCAAGTAGCTGGCTTTAAAGTAATAGAGACTATTACTACGAGATCAAATAGTAAATGAGAGTTGTAAATGATGATAGTGATGGAGATGTTGAAATCAATAATAGTTCATATTATAGAGGATTTTTTTATGATTATAGAATAGCTACATGTTTTTTAGGACGTCATAAGGATTATCAATATAATTTTATGTGATGAAGATGCGCAGCCGTCTTTGAGGAACGCAGCAGTCGAGTGTCTTGAACAATGGCTTAAGTTACCCGGTTGTGATTTAATGCAGTGGCAACCAGCACTTCTACCATTTTTAGGAAATATTGTTGATAAGTAATTGTTTGAACATGCATTCCATAAGAGATTTTGTAAAGATATGTCTAGTAACAAAATTTTTTTTGAAAATATTTCAAGCATTTTTGCTGCAAAACAGATCTTAAATTAAAAAGAATTAAGTGCGTGTTGAAGATTTTTATTGCAATCACTGTACAATAATGTTTTTTAGAGCTGCATTAGCTCGAATTTTAAATGTTCTCTCAACACATGCAGATTTGCGTTATATGGAAAATTTAGCTATGGATCTGGCTACGTTTCTGGCAAGCATCACATGCGTGGTCATTTTATTTCTTTTAATCTCCAGATAAGCAAACACAAATTCTGTATTTAGAGTACAGTTAAAATTGAAATTGAGAAAGATTTCTTCGATCGTAGTTTCATTAGAAAAATTAGTCTAAAAATCATGTTAAATTTTCACCCAATCTTGCGGTTTGATACAACTTTATAAGGTCAGTCTCTTCAAGTATACGATTTTTTTCTCATAAACACTTTAAAGACTCATTTATAGCCACTATTTAACTTGCAAGATTTATGTATTAACTGTAATTTTTAAAAATTTTTCAGGCGATAACTGAACAGCTTGATTTCTTAAACGAGCAGTACAAAGAAATAACCAATGCTAATAGAAATGATTATGTATCTGAGCTTGAAGATTATGGATACTTAGTGTCCTCTTTGGCTGGATTTTTTGAAATTACAATGCGCTCATTGCTGATCGGCTGTATTCAAAAGCGGAATGACGAAGTCCTGAAGTATATGCATAAAATTTCAGAATATTGTTTTTCTATTTGCATAAAACTAGTAATTGGTTTTTATTTAGCCGAGCATAATTAAATTTCATTCAATTAAAGGTTACTATGCACGTTTTTTGAAAAAGTCTCCATGTGGCCTGGTATTTATTGCTACGATGAGATCATATCAGACGCTTCAGAAACTTTTTGGAACATTCTGAAAGAAGATTTACTCTCTCTGGCAGCGTCACGTGGCATTGATGGCCTGACAAGTGATGTATGAATATGTCGAATGTATTTTTTAATTTTGAAAGATAATATTCAGTTCATACTATATTGCAATTTCTCTTTCATATTTTGGTATATACTGCTAGAATATTTCTTAAGTTTGAAGAGATAAATCACATTCGTTTCAAAAAATGTTGAGAAATTTCATATACGTATAATATTTGCGAGTACTCATTAGTTGTGATGAACGTATGTGAATAGATGATGCTGATATTTTATAAATGCATGGTAGTCGAAAATTTATTCTGTCAAAAAATGAAAGCTCATTATAGTTGATTGCTGATTGTAATGCATTTTATACACGATTATTATGGTCTGCTGCAACGAAGCTTGCATATCCACCTCAAGACATACTTCAACAATTCAGCTTGGAACAAATCGAAAAATTTGAGAGGTTTTGTTCAGTTTCTAATCTCAAAATTTATATTACTTAGAAGAAATATATCAAGTGGGAGAATATGACTGACGAATATCTTTTTCAGAATGATCATAGAGTTAATTTTTGTCTACTCTTCATTATTCAGGACCTTTAGTCACTTAAAACACAAAACGTGTTTTTCTTTCACAAACTCTTTTGTATGAAAGTTTTTTGGTTTAAAATTTTTTGAATTTCTGAGTTTTAACTTCACTGGAAATAAATACACTTAAAATAAATGTAAAAGTATCAAAATACTTTTCCTATGTCAGATATCGTTTCCAACGAGTGGAAATTTCATTGAATGCTTATGAAATTAAACCATTCGAGTGTACATCGATATTGGTAAAATTATTAGATGAAGCGGTTAAGAAAGGCAATATACGCGAGTAAGCTTTTGTTCTAATGTATTTTCAGCAGATTTTGCTAATCATGTAAAATTGTCCACAGTTTGCTCGGAATATCATGGCTCAGGTTTTGATTTGGAAAATAATGATTATTCTTTTCTGAATTTTCTTTTACACTGCTATGAAAGAATTTCGTTTCTATTATTCCTTTGTTTAGTTTTTCAACATCTGTTTCTCTCTATTATTAGACGACTAGATTTCATTAAAAGAACTCATATCTTCAATTTTCAATGGGACATTTAAGTTTTTTTAAACATATTTTGGAAATTTTCTTCGACTCACGTGCTTTGGAAAAAGTCGAACAACAGAAAAAGTAACAGTTAAGCAAATGAATTTCACGGTTTGCATTAATAAAAGTATAAGATTTGTTGAATGAGAAAACTTCTCTCTCATTTCTTCAGTGTTATGTTTATCTCTTTTATTTTTCGCACAGATTTTTCTATGTTTGTTTGTAGTAATTTCTCACGTAGTTTTTCAGGATTGAGTCAGTTCTGTATCTATTTGAACGAATAGCAGATTACATGACAGAGAATGACGATATCACCATCAATGAGATCTTAAAGCATTCAGCAATTCTTCTATCTTGGCAAATTTCCGATGACATTTACGCAGCGAGCCAACTTGGGAAATCTTTAATGAATCTTTTCTACTCGTTGTCGCATCTCATATGTACTGGAAACGAAGCAAACAAGCAGGAATCAATTTGTATCAGGCTTGCAGTGTTATTCATCGATGTATCCGGTTCTACTGAAGAAGCACTCAAAACTCTTGATAAATTTCTTGAGTCTCGAACTTCTCACATTGAAGTGATTGATCTGGCAGTTCAGAGATGTTATCAGTTTTTCATAAATGACCATCATTGTTGGAAATTACGTATTTACGCTCTTCGATGTGTGGGCTTATCTTTAGCCCTTCATGATTCAGAAGATGCTCTGAAATGCCTTAATTCAATCCTTGCACCACGCCTCAGTACTTTACAGATGATTGTTGAAGGTCATATACAGACGAGTTCACAGTCAGAAAAGAGTCTTGAAGATGAATGTGCTTTTGAGCTTGATGTTCTTTGTACTTTAATTGATACTCAGAAGCCCAAAGCGAATACTCATACAAATTGTGAGCAGTCAAGAAATCGAAATGGGAGTGTAGTTCACAGCATCTTGTGGCCATCGCTTCCCTTATTGTTGGATTTACTCCGGAACTTCATGTCTTCTCAAATCTTAGTTGAGAAAGTCTGTGATGTTTTACGTTCGGGCATGGTAGCCATTGAGGATAATGTGGAGACATTATTTGAGTCATATTGTGATGTCATTGATTTTGTCGTACTCAAACATCCGATTGCTGCTTGCAAGTTAGCAAAATCATTAATCTTAATATGCTCAAGCAAAAGTATCGATGACATGACAAGGAAACTGGCAACACGAATGTCGTTGTGGTTTACCATTATCAATGAATCAGTAAATGAATTCTGTGAAGAATATATTGAATTGGCTTATCATATTGTGAAGAAGGATTGGAAGTTCGTATGTATTTCAACACTACATGGATGGAATTTTCTAAGGGCTGTCCGTGATATGTCGCTCAAGGTTATTCATTAATTTTATGTGTCTGCAATTTCATCACTAAAAAATTAGATATGCAAATTCGTAGGGTATAAATAAAAGTCGTTCCTATATACATTTGTTTATTCTCTGCAAACAATAATTTTATATCTTTTAACAACTAAAAAGCAATGTCTGGTTCTTCAGATATTATCCAGTAGCAGTGAGACGAATTTGTGTCGAAAAAGTTCAGTTTTGCTAGCTACGATGATTAGGAACATAATGCATTGTGACAAATTCTCTGAAGTTCTTCATGAAGCTGGAGAATGTGTTATAAATGTTGTATTCAACCGATTGCAAACTGAATTGATGAAATCAACTACAGAAGCTCTTTCGGAGATTTTGATGTTAATTGCTCGAATCTACCCTCAGGAAACCAGGTTTGCTTAATTTATGACCTACTACGTCACGGTCTTTCTAACTGATCTTAAAGTCTGTGCTTTTAATAACTATATCACATTTAGTCACACCTGCTTTTAAATTTAGGCGTTGTTTAAACGATCTACCGCATGGCAATGCTCAAGAAGTTGTTAATATGTTAAAAGAAACTCATAATGCCAAGACTTTCAAATATCTGGCATTACAGTTCAACTTGAAAAGACGAAAAGATGTGAAAACCTGAAGCTGAATCTGAGATATATGATGGTTCTTTATCAATATTACCAGGTCCACCCTCCATTGCCATCTTATCTTTCTCTTACACTGGCAGAAACTTCACCATTAGTTGATGTTAGTATTTCTATATCTACCTCTGCTTACGAGACAGCTGTATTTCTTAAGTGCTTGTTCTAGGAATTTTGACCCTTGTACAAAGTTGTAATATCTATCTTTCAAATAACGTGTAAGCCAAAATACCATTTCTGATGCATTGATATTTATAAATTTCCAATATCAGTTCTAAATTAATTATGTTACAGTTTCATTGTTGTTTTTGTTTTAAAATACCAAAATAATTGAAATTTTTACTCACCAACCTTAGACAGATAGCTTGTTGCTTTTTCTTGAGTTCTCTGTTTATAATAAATATAAGATAATAAACGACCGGTACTAATGTAAGCTTTAACTTCTTTCATTGAGAGAAAATTACTTCTTGACATTTAGTGTGCATTATGGATGCATATCAGGAATTCACAACTGATGCAGAACCCTCATATTTGCTTTAGTAATGCTGGGTAATCAGTGAACTTAGCAATGTTGAAATTGTCCTTTTTCTGAAGAGGAAATTTCCTCTTTGGCTAATTATTGTGATGTTCATCCATTATTATTGATATCTGGTTCATTGATCACCTAACTTTTTCTACAGTCTCGTATATCTTCTGATTTGTATTATGGACTTTTAAAATAACAGAAAACTAATAAAATATACTAACACGTTCATAACTAATGACTCGATTCTAGACATGGCACTTCAAACAAAATGCAAAAATACTGAATTTCAGGGTCATCGTTGCGTGTGTATATCCAGGTGTTAGCTGTCCACATATGTGCAGTATCATTATGCCTGATAATAAACTCTGAGTCAAGCCATTTACAAAATCACCCCTTAGCAAGTAACTGTTGTTATCCATTGTTGCACACTAGTCCTGACCAGAGGGTTAAACCATGTGGTGCAGATTGCAATTTGATGCATATTTTTTCACTCCAATGATCTTAATAATAGTAATAATGATGGGACGGAGCTTAATTTTTATTTTGTATTATTGGTATTGCTGCAGGGTCGAATTCTAAAATGTCTGTTGAAATTTCCCAATGCGCAGCAGATCCCTCGAAATGACTGATATAGATTTCGTAGCGTTTATTCGTTCACTATTCTGTCCTACGTCATCACGTGCAGAATAATTTTTCACCTTCACCTCGAGTTCATTTGACTTTCTTCTGGTCTAGACTGCTGTAACTCTGTCGTGGCCAGCTTCCAACAGGATTACTTCGTGTCGCTTCTTATCCTGCACCACAATGTCCGATCGGTCCGTACTAATTTTAATTGCTGCTCTTCATCGTTTATTGACTTTATTCTCCACGTTCCCTTTGGTTTGAGACCATCTGCTGAAAAGAATAACTTCGCAAGCGCGAGAGTCCCGAATTGATACACTGCAGCACCTCATTGTGTCTTCTAGTATAGTCTTGATATAACATTTTTTTGCATTGCGCTGTCAGATGGTCCGTCTTCATAAGTTCTCTACAATGTAGACACATACTTTTTCCAGGTCTAAACAATTTTATGTTTGGAGGTAAGAGTATCACGCCTTGTCAACTTGTTCCGCGCACTGCAACACATTGATAAATAGTCTGTCATTGAGGCCAGCTAGCTCATTACTCCGCATGTTGTACACGAGTTTTCCTTTCAATATAATATTCAAAACGCCAAATATGCATATGGGATATGTAACGCTTGTATTCATGACCATTATATAGCTAATTCACACAAAACTGGCAGATAATCCATTGTGTTGCACAATTAAACCGTAAAGTGGTTTCCGCAAACTGCTAAAAATAAAAAGACGGAGTTCGTACGAAGTTTTTGCAGTTTTGCAATCGATAGGGAAAAAAGGGGGCTGTGTAATACGTATCCATCACTGTACATCAAAGATGTGTGTGTTTTGTACAAACTGTCTCCCTTTTCTTTCACCAATCATCAGTCGGTGAAAGAAGAGAAGAGGGAGATGACACGTAGAGCAATATTAGTAGATGGATGTGTGGACCCTTTCACTTCAGCAAGGACGACAAGATTTAAATAGTTTAAAGTCGCTAATAATCTAAATACAAGGAACCTACGCAAAACTTGCATTTACATGAGGGTGCCATGTTCATCCTTAACAGATGACAATCGCCTGACAATACAGTCATGTTGAGATAGGATGTGCTACAATTATTTGACTAAGTATATGTAAGAGGAGAGATGTTCGCGTTGAAAGGGATGTACTGGAATGAGGAGATGTGATGCTAATCTAGTGGACTGAGTCAGGAGTTACTACCCATTATTCTCGATAAAAGACAGAAACAGTTTGCAATTACACCTTGCTGTAATTGGAATTATGTTGGGCCAAGTTACAGCTGAGGAGACTAGCGTGGATTCCGTCACTGTTGTGCTGTTCGAAATATTTTCTTGCAAATGAACGTAGTAAGTGCAAGCAACGCATACCACTGCTCCTGGGCTCATGCTAGATTTTCAGTTTGTGCTAGCTATGAGTCGTTGATGAGTAGTCTGATGCAAACGAGAGAATAGACAAAGCTTATTTGCTGCTAACAATACACCAAATACTAATCGATCACTCCACATTGCAAAAAATCTATATGAGAAATGCAGTACAAATGCTCCACTTAGTCTACATTTAAATTATCAGCCTATCTTTCTATCATGTTTGGCACTGAGAAAATAAAACACTGTTCAGTTCCATCCCCTTCATTCAACATGTCATCCAATATCGAAATAGAAACCAACGCATGGTACACACGTAACTAAACTCACACGATATAGATCATTCCTTTATACGTAATAATCCATTTTTCAATAAGCACGCAACTAACACAATTGATTTTCCGTTCTCTTACGAGGTGGAAGGTCAGGCGGGAAGGGAATTGAGTGGAGGGCAAAAAGTAGGAGGCCTTGGTACTATAGAATATTAAACATCATGGCTAGAACAGCTGTTACCTACAACCTCATTTGATACGCAATCATGACCTTGTACGGCTGTCCACTTGCTCTTACCTCGATAATACAAAATTGACTCCTGAAGTTTCTTTGCGTTAAAATGTATGCTTTAAAATAAAAACTTATAGCATTAGTTCTGGTAATGACCATCTCATCATTGCAGATCACATTTCTTTCATTATATGCGGGTCAAAAAACAGAACCTATTCAACATTACCTAATTGCGTGATAGCACAAAAATTACTTGAAGTCACGTGATTATCTGATGTCATCCAAATCGCAATGTTTTGTAATTTCGGGTTAATCAAAATTCCGTAGCCTCCTCATAATGTCTGTGATATGGTGTTGTGAAAGCAATAAGCCAGTTTGTCGTGGAACTAATTTGTCTAATGCTTGTGAGTAGCGAATAATTTTTATTATATTATCCAATATTCTATTTAAGTGCTATCGATCCCGAGTTAGAGTCCGTGAAGCAGTAACGACCGAGTGGTGTAATTGTTTGGTTCACGCAGTAACAATGTCTTGCCAAATCATGGAGTGCGTTTGGCATACGGATCGATGCAACTTGGAGAACAGGTACTGGCACTAAAAGTATGTATGTGTGTGTCTCATCAATACATATGTATTGATTTCTATTGACGATACACACATACGTAGGATAAATTGAACAATAGTAGAGACCACGAGAGATGTAGAGAAGCAGAGGATATGACTCATCATCGATTTTTTCAAGGGTTAGTGTGAAGAAAATAGAGTGTTGTAGAAGGTTCGAGAAAGTGCTCGAAAGAGCGAGTGGGAAGGGCATAGATCTAGCCAGTATAAAATGCAGTTTTAACTACAGTTCAATTCATTGCTGCTTGAGTGTTGTGTGGGCTCGGTTGGGTGCTTAATCTAGATCTTGCGGGACGTTCTGGTGGGTGGTTGTTTTCCAATTTGTACAGCATAGATCATTCGGACTGGTAGGAATATCTTATATTTGGACTTGTTCGTTGTCGTCGAGGTTTGAGGTAGAATGTGTGTCTTCCTAACTGCTATTGAGTGTCATTAAGTCTTCATAATGAATTGCTTCATCTGGAGACTAGACAATTTAGTTTATTGTAATAAGACGATTAATTATTTGGTTAGAGTTATAAGATTATGAGAGCATTTAGGCTTTTAGTATGTTGATATGTAACCTTCTCCGGACAGACGTACTGCGTCAGTCATTTCGTCTTATGGGGACAAAAGCGTATTTTGAGCGTTGTAAATGTTCATGTGTTACTTGCATCTTTTCTATTAGGAAGCAGTTGTCAAACTTTAAAGCTTTCCTGTTATCCTGTTAATGCTAATTATAACAGCAGTTGCAGTTCGTTCTGGTACAAGTATGCAAATTTTCGTGAAAACACTGACTGGTAAGACTATCACCCTCGAGGTTGAAGCTTCCGACACTATCGAAAATGTGAAGGCCAAAATCCAAGATAAGGAAGGTATTCCACCTGATCAGCAGCGCCTAATTTTTGCTGGTGCGTTTATCATGCATTCTGTGTAGATTCAGCGTAAGGTTACTTGTTCTGAACAGCAGTGAGGATGGGATCAGTTTGAGTTTTTTGTGCTTATATAAGCTATGCATAGTAGAAAACGTATTTCAGGCAAGCAGTTGGAAGATGGGCGTACTCTCTCTGACTATAACATCCAGAAAGAGTCTACTTTACACTTGGTGCTCAGACTACGTGGTGGGATGCAAATCTTTGTCAAAACACTGACCGGCAAAACTATAACGTTGGAAGTGGAAGCTTCTGATACCATTGAGAATGTAAAAGCTAAGATTCAGGATAAGGAAGGCATTCCACCGGATCAGCAACGCCTAATCTTTGCTGGTTTGCTCGCTTTATCTATTTACGAAATATTGCGTGTAGGTGACATTGGTTTGTGTAATAATTGAAGCATGCATGAGAAGACAGCATTGTATATTGTTAGTAAAGGCAGAATGCCGATTTTTATCAAAACGCCAAGGAATAGGACTGTCACTCTGAAAATAAGTTTCAGATACTAATGAAAATGTAGTGTTAAAGCTAAGATCTAAAGTGGAGCAGTATAAGTTTTGTTCCACTTGAACTTGAAAGTGTCATTTATACTACTAGTAATTCCCTTTCGGTTCAAAGGTCATAGCGGTAATGTGTGTGCCTAAATGTTACTATTATTTAGGAAAACAGTTGGAAGATGGTCGTACGTTGTCAGACTACAATATACAAAAAGAGTCTACGCTCCATTTGGTGCTTAGATTACGTGGTGGTATGCAAATATTTGTAAAGACTCTGACTGGTAAAACGATCACCTTGGAAGTTGAGGCTTCTGACACTATCGAAAATGTTAAAGCAAAGATTCAAGACAAGGAAGGAATTCCGCCGGACCAGCAGCGACTTATTTTTGCCGGTACGTTCTTATAAACGTTGTGATGAGTAAGTGCTGGCAGTCATTAGAGAGCAACTTTTACTGGATTATATGCAAGGTGTATCCTCCAGTATATACTTTTTCTTTAGGAAAACAATTGGAAGATGGTAGAACATTATCTGATTACAATATCCAAAAGGAGTCAACGTTGCATCTCGTTCTCAGGCTCCGTGGCGGCATGCAGATTTTTGTGAAAACGTTGACTGGCAAAACTATAACGTTGGAGGTTGAAGCATCAGATACAATTGAAAATGTGAAGGCAAAAATTCAGGACAAGGAAGGTATTCCCCCTGACCAACAGCGTCTTATTTTTGCGGGTACGTCTATAAATTATATTGAATGTTGAAATTTTGTATTGGTGTTCATGTGGGAATATTGTATTGTGTAATATTATGTTTGTTTCCTTGTCATTAAAGGTTTTGTATTCAGGAAAACAACTAGAGGATGGTCGGACGCTTTCTGACTATAATATCCAGAAGGAGTCAACGTTGCACCTCGTCCTTCGGCTTCGTGGTGGCATGCAGATATTTGTCAAAACGCTGACTGGCAAGACGATCACTTTGGAGGTAGAGGCTTCTGATACGATTGAAAATGTCAAAGCCAAGATTCAGGATAAGGAGGGCATCCCACCAGATCAACAACGATTGATTTTTGCCGGAAAGCAGTTGGAAGATGGCCGCACACTGTCTGACTACAATATTCAAAAAGAGTCCACACTTCATTTGGTTCTCCGTCTTCGTGGTGGCTACTGATCCTTTTTTTGCTTACTGTATATGACATGTGATAAATAGTGAATATTTTGTTTTGCCTTGAATTTAGTGGTTTATTGGTTTGCTTTTTCATTTGGGGTGGAGTCAGTATCGAGTTGTCTATATCGGAATTTCGTCGATACTTGCAAATACTGGTTCTTTTATTGATTGCTCGGAAGTCAGTGTAGTTGGAGGAAATTACAATGAGCAAGAGATCATTCTAAATGTTTTCTAATGGGTTGTGAATAAAAGTGTTGTCCATCGTTACCGCGTTAATCTTCAAACTGCCGAAGAGTGAGCTGCATATAATTTACTGGGCCTTCATCTCTGTGTACATATTGCAGTGTTTATGAGCATAAAATATGTATGGAGGTGCACAACTTATAGACTTAAAATGTGAGATGGTCATTTACACGGTCTGTAATATGGCAAAGCTATCATGGTGCTAGTCTTCTCTTATGGAGATGGTAATCCTGATGCTAAGTTTATAGTTCGTTGGGCTCTATTCCTTGGATTGTATTCTTCAGTTCATGAACGGTTGGCCTGCGCGATGGGTTTTCTTCCCAACACTGTGCAATTAACCTCTTCACTTTTGGTGGTGCGTTCTGCAATTTTGCATGTTGGTATATTCTTGTGTGTAGAAAGCTGAATATTTAAGCAAGTAGGGCTGCTTACTTTCGGAATATCCAATCGATTCTGGCTGTGAATGACATAAGATCGAATTTCCATGTTCGTAAGACCGCGATATGGTATCTCTCCGTTTTCGTAAATTTCCCATAACTGCAAACATTTTAGTATAGCGTAAGTAGTACAATAAATTGTAAAAGAGCAAGGTGTGTTCTGATGAATGTTGCGACAAGTTCAGAACTTACAAGTACACCAAAAGCCCATATATCTGATTCTTTGGAAAATATATGCTTGAGCATGGTTTCTGGTGCTAACCATCCTGCTTGGATCGCTTCAAGGTTTTCCTGGTGAATAAATGGTGGACATTGGTCAGATCCTGCGAAACAAAGATTTGCCATCTTCAGTGTCATGCTTCGATCAATCAAGCAGCTTGCAGCTTGAACATTCCTAGTAAGTCTTCTACTTGTTAGTATTATATATTTTGAAGTTAATTGGATAAAAAAGTAGTTAGCAAGTATGTAATTTCGTAAATTCGTCTTGGTTTGGCAAAATTTTTCGTCCCGATTTAATGCTTTTCAACGCTTTTCTGAAAATAAGCATGCTTAAGCGTTTTGCAGCTTCTCTAGAAATGGTATACAGATGCCGTTTTTTTTGATATTTCGTTTTGTTGATATTTCGTTTAATTATGTTGTACTTAGTGGCAGAGTTGTTTGGTGGATTATGAATGAGAGATTTCACTTGTGTACATATCCTTTATCAGCGATATATTTCAGTGCAGAAGCTGCTTCAATTGCAAAGCGTACTTTCTGTTCCTTCTGAACATTGTTTTTTTGCAAAAGCGCTTGTAAGTTTACTAAAAGTAAAGATGTGTTTGACATGTGTTAAGCAGTCAAATATACTATATTTGCTTAAAATTTACTACCAAAATAATCAGTAGATTAAGTTTGATAAACTGCAAGTTCGGTTCATCTTTGCATATCATCTTACTTTGACAAAGGCCAACAAACATTGTGAATGGGAGGGCACTGGTAATCATGCCATAAAATTGTAAGATATTTGGATGTGATAATGCTCTGAGTACTCGACCCTCAGCTAAGAACTGTTTCTTGCTTTCTATCTGTAGCTGTTTGCTTGTAAGTAATAGTGCTGCAGCGTGGATTTTTTGCTTTTCTTTATTAATCACCACTTCGTAAGCCTATAAATTCTTCAAAGTCATATTTTCTTGGGGACTTGTACTTCTACTGATAGTTCTGGGATTACAAACTTTCATTCGATAGCAATTGTAAACATCTCCAAGTAGTAGGTCAACGTTATTCGGCACCATATTCCATGATTCAACAGTAACAGGATTCTTCAAGATAATTCCTTTTTCGGTTATTGGTGTTTTCGTCTTCTGATGCCAATCCAATAGTTGACATATACGATTATCCTAAATATGTTGCATGCTTTCTGTCGTCCTTTCAAGACGAATTCTTTAGTGATAATGTAAACGAAAAATGCCTTGGCTTATGCATAATTCAGTTTTTTTTACCACTTAAATCACTGAATATCTTCATATGAAAAATAGAATACTTTATGGTTATCATTGAAACAGTACATCTTATTCTTGCGATTCACACAAACTGTATTCACTTTGCCTTTGTAGTAAATAGATAAAACACAAATTAGCTTGCCTGAACTGTAAAAAATATTTAGAGCCTTAGGATGTTCGGTTTTTCTAAAAGATTGACTGAAAGAAAAATCAGAAATTTTTTAATCCGAGCTTGATATATTTCAGAATGTATCTTGAAAATTTTCTAAAATATGTCTAGGGAATGATTTCTTTTGTTCGTGTTTAATATATATTAAATTCTACGAGTGTTTAACCCTGATAGTCAGTCACTCGAAGTAGGTAGTCGCCCTCTGCCTTAAGGATTTTCTCAACATCTGTAAGCGGCAAATAGCCGTGAAATATTCCCCGGCTTTGCAGATCTGGGTCCAACCTTACTTCAAACATTGAACGTAGGGTACCAAGAATATAGAGCTGGACGCTATAGGTTTAGCCGCTGTTGAGGGTAAGTAGCAAAGTACAATGGATCTGAGCAAGAGAAAAGCTATTTTAATCAGTTAGGAATATCGTTTTTTGTTTTGCATATTATAGGCAGTGAAAGTGGCGAAATGTATTTGGTACCGCAGCGGCCACTACAAAGAGTGCAAATTAGATCAACAGAAACTAAGTGCCCCAGACGTTTAGATCGTTCTTGCACTTATTTCCTTGCTAATACGCATGCATCCCCATAGTTATGGATTTTAACTCTGCATTGTTTTTGAGAAAACTTAACATATGTAGAAACTAATATAAGTCGCGCACTTTTCATATATTTACTAAAGAATTGATGTTTTCTACGCCAAGGTTTTAGAAATATGGAGTTAAAACGTAAGTTACAGACAACTATGAACAAATGCACACGCGTGTACATCAACTTTAGTTTCTTAAAATGCATGCATGTCTAGAATTGAATGAACTACGGCAATGGTCAATAGAAATTAGTCAGTTATGACTGGTAAACCTTGATATTGAAACCTACAAACAGACATCAAGTGAACACCACACTACAGTCACAAAAACAAATTCACACTAAATGAGCGCCATTAACTTAATTTCAGTAGTCATAGTGAAAAGAATAAATATAAGATAATCTCAATGTACATGGTCATCGATTTTATTTCATTGCTGTAGAGACAAAACTCAGAATTTTTAAAAGATAGAGTAATCAATCACACTTCTAGATGAAAAAATTATACATGAACCGGTATAGATCACGCTAATCTTTCAGAAAATGTAAGAAAAAGGCTGCTTTTTTTTTTCGCAATTTCCACGGTTTTGTCTCTGAGAATGTCTAAAAACTTAACGTGAATTCTCGAGAGATCTTGATTTTTTAGGTCCCCAACTCACTGTTTCCTGAAAAGTTGTATTTCCGAGAGGAAGACAAACTATTTCTTCCCATTCTTCCGTCTCTTTAAATTTTTGTTAAAATCTACTGAAATACTGTTGGAATTCCGAGTAATTTTCTCCGCTAGCTTTTGGTCTGACTTTGTTCCTTTCCTTTGCATAGATAATTTTTCGCACAATGAAGATAACGAAATTACTGGCAGATAAAAAGGAAAGTCGAAATCATTTTTGACGCGGCCTTGTCCCCCCGCTTCGAAAAACCTGAAAAAATACATTAATAGTCGTTGAATTCAGCCAAAATAAAAGTATCTCAACTTCCTTGCAGATAGTACATTTAGTAGATTCATTTACTACTCAACTTTTGTTAAAATTGGTCATAATGTAGCAATCACTCATTTTATCACGCCTATAAAATTTCAAGAAAAAACGGCCATATATATAAGAAATTTCCCTTCATTTTCAAAAATATGGTAGTAACAATAAAAGATACCAGCCAAGTGGAAACCATAATCTCATGCGATTATCGTTTTCAACTAAACTGAACTGACGATACGCATATGCATGATAATATAGAAACATCCGAGAAGAGATATAAAATGCAATGAACACATCAATACTGTAGTGTTCATGACCAGCTAAGATGAAAAATATTCCAAATAGATTCAGAACCCACGTGAACGTATGTAAATTATGCCATGAATCTGGGGTATCTGAAACATTGAAAATTAGCACTTCATGTTCAATCGTTTAATTCTAACAATTTCAAGTATGTAATGTAGTGACAAATGCAAAAGGACTGCTATATAATTATATATTTTCTGTTTTTGTGCATTTTAAAAGAAGAAGGCAGCTTCTACAGATAAATTTGGAGACTTATTTGTTAACCCAGATAAACTATAATAGCTACATGAAGACAGTACACGACTGGCTATTGTAATTTACTTATGGCAAAATTAGAATTAAAAAAATCGTGGCAAATGGAAGACGAGTCTATAGACTCTATGAAATAATCAACTATCGTTGATTATAGCTAAGTGTAAAATCATGGTATTCAGTAATGTAATAGTGAGAAATATTTGACAACATTTAAAAAACCGCACCATTTCACTACTCTAGTGATGAATTTCCGGAGGTATGATTATGAAATATAAACAAACGCAGGTAAACTAACATTCAGTAATAAAGTGGTTTATTAACGTTATTGCTGTTGCGTGACCACTGAACATATAATCACCACAGGACCGAACACCATGAATAGACATACCAAAATGTGACCAGATATGATAAGCTTGCTGAAGTCTGGCTGCCATAGTACCATAACTCTGTTAAAATGCGTTATTGATAAGAGCTATAGATCTACGCAGGAAAGTAACCAGTAATTTGGCGAACTCTGACTAGTAATTTGGCGACTTTGACAAGTCATCTGAATCCTGGATTTGCTCGAACACAAGGTTATTGCCAATAAAAAAAACGGGTGAAAACCTGTGATCGACATTCCAGATGCACACCAGGCACAGATAAAGATGTAATCAACATCGTTACACAACGTAGCAGAAAAACAGTCCCAATTAAAGAGAACATACGCCGCATTATCACAACTCTAAAAAATGACATAAGTTGAACGATCTGACAAATTTGAACTTTTTTCCAAATGGAGAACCTCAAAACCTCCATCATTAATGAAGATAATGAACAGAAAATTTTCCATTGTTATTTTCTTTTAAGATAAAGAAATAGAATGTGCTTCTAACGATAAACATGGGCAAAAAATTGAGCCTGATGCAACAATTTTCGATCACTCATTAACATGAAACAAAATTCATCAGTTGATATAATACCGATGTTTATGGAAGAACAAAATCGTGAACCACAACAATGCGAGACAAACCGCTATAACTTCACAAACTTGAAATGCCCAGGGTATTAGAGGCAAATTGTCAAGTACGATATCTGGCAATGGTGGGTATGTTTTCATATCTGAATTTAGCAAATAATTTTGATACCATACTAAGAATTATCCTTTAGTAATGGAATCAGCTGAAACCATAACAGGAACAATTCTGAATTTAAAATATTTGAAAATCCTGATTTTACTGTAAATAATATTTCACCTGGCACACGATCATGAACGAGAGCCATTACAAAAGACGTAATCAGTAAAGAAGACGTACAATAACAAAAAGCAATCGCCAATTTAATGAGCGACTTCGATTTTGTATCAGGACTTTCCACCTCAAAGCTTTTTACTTTTCTCTCAAAAATTAATAAAATCCAGAATAATGAAATATTCATCTTAAATTAGCCAACAGTCTTTGAAACATAAAGTTTGAGAACGAGAAAGAGATCAAAAAATGAAAACATATAAATGCATCATTGTGGTAACCTACCTGACGAATTAAATTTTCTCCACTTAAAAGCTGGACTCGTCTTAGTCTCCTTTCGTGAGACGGGTCTGCGGTTATGTCTCTCGAAAAATGTTCATTTTCACTGAAATAACATGCACAATAAATATACAAATTTAAGCACTTTTCAAAAATATCAATATGACTTCAAATATCATTTTCTACTATAAAATTCCGGTTTTTTTCAGAAATCTCTTTTCAGTTAGCTTTTTTATCTTTTATTCTAAAATGTGGAGTGATCAAAAAACCTGTAAAGAAAAAGATTTTCTACTTTGATGGCCATTATAACTTTTACACAAACCTAACTACTTTGCAATGGATTTCAGGGTATGTAGCACATTAATTTTGTAGTGTTTGCGTGATAAGTAGCTAAGACATGAACAGTTTGCAAACTTACTTCGTATCAGGTGAAAATTTTATATCAGCATTATCTTGACTTCTACAATCGGCGGACGATAAAAGCTCCTTCGAACGATTTGATAATGAAACAATGCCAGAACGTTCTGCACTTTGTTCAGCAAACAACTAAAACAACAACAAAAAATATAAAGTCTCTGTTAACCAATGTGAACTCAAGCTACCGATCGAATAATTAATTATTTAGAATGAATGACGATTACATTTTTATTCCCTGTCAATTAATTCTACTTCATCTGCTCAACTGACTAAAGGGAACATTTGAAATGTTTGATTTAAGAGAGTGGAACAATGTTTACAGCTGTAGAACAAAATGGTCAAAACAAAGAATACTTGGATTTGAAAAACTTATTGACATGACCCTTATTTTACCGGGGAACACCCGTAGAATAATCAGAAAGACCAAAATAACTTGTTTTTCAGCAACAATAAATTCAAACAAACTTTTTGATTAAAGGATGGTGTCATGCAATCCCTTAATAGTGAAATAGATGAAGCAATACGCTTGATATCACCAAGACAACTCAATTCTAGAGGTTTTTCTCGTAGATCTGTTTCTGTAAGCATAAGAAGAGTACGACCATCGATCTGTAAACCATTTATGAAGATAGACAACACCCATCATTGGTTTAAAAAGAAATAAAAACGCCAGGAATGTTATATTACCAACACAGCACAAATTATCATACTATTTAATCAAACATGATGCTAAGGTAAAGTGTTAATTACTGAGATTAATAATTTCACTACTGTGCAAAAAACACAGTAGTAACCTATTTACATGGTCAACTATAATTTAAATATTACGATCATCTTTAAATTATTTCAACGGTTTACAGACATAAGACTTATAAACTGGTAACATTAACACTAAATTAGGCATCGCAGTGCTAATGTATGATGGTTAGTCCGACAATAATCAGCAATAACTGTTTAACAACCAAACAATAAGGTTAAGCCGAGTGCAAAAAAATTACTTTATGCTTATAAGCAATGAGATCAGCATATTTTTGAAAGCCTTGTTCGACAAGCCATACAGCTACATCCTCATAACTCCACGTATCAGGTGAAATTTCGGTGATACGACGACTGCTCTCTTCATCATTAGTATGAGTAGCTCCTGAATTCTTGAACTTTTTCCCAAAAGATTCATCACTCCAGGACATATCAAAATCAGCCACGAGAGGGGGACATAAAATCATCGAAATCTGAAATGTATTCAATTTGTTTGATTTGAAAGTGTTTTACTATTTGGGGCTCTCTCTATGCTGAGCAAATAGGAAATAAACTTCCCTCTTTATTTAGTATTACCGTACTCGGTACTCCTTTACTTAGTATTCAATTTCGCTTCACTCAAATACTTTGAAGATGAAAATTATTAATTCCATTCATAAGTTTCATAGTAATCTAAGATTTCATAGAATGACATATATTCAAAAATGGACTCAAATTTTGAAATTAATAACTATAAATAAGTTGTGTTCATTACAAAGGTCATTATCAACTACTAAATAAGTTGGAATTAAGACCAAATTAACGACAGAAGCATACAAAGATTGACCTTGATGCGACCTCCCAATACTACAAGTCTTTCTAACGGCCGACCGCCTTTTGTCCTTTTTCCATTTGCCTTCTAGCCGGGATTCAATTTTCACAATAAACCAATGAAAATCAAATCTTGGCGGGATAGTTTAAATAAATTTTTTGTATATTCGCTTCTCACACAGTTAATATGCATGAAACATAGAAGCGTAAATCTCGTTTATTGATTTTGGAGTATTGATTGATTTTCATAACTCAAATTAATGAATTAACGTGTTTGTTTTCTTGAGATTATTGCACTGTAATTTGTGACAGATATGGCTTGGTATTTATGTGTTATTTTTTATTGGCGTCAGAATTTGTGAAGTTGTACAAAATTTACTTGCCTACGTTCTTTTTTTTCCATATTTGACATCAACATAACTTCTCTTAAACAATCCTATTCGTTTTTATGTAACAAAAGCAGAACTGTCTTTAGTGGAGTAGAAAAGAGGAACGTGCCAAGTATCCCTCTAGCTTTTCATTTCAAGCACGGCCACTGAATATGAAGATTATTTCGGTGCCATAAATTTGCATAGTTAAGTGCAATATTGTTCAGGATAGTATAAAAGTGTCGATTTTGAAGAATAAGGCACATTTTACGTTTCGTTGTTGTTAGCAGGTTGTATCTTCCATTTTAGCAAATTGAGATGGTGCATGAGATCACGTCGCAGCGCAGGAATGGGTGTAGTAACGTAAAAAGCGAAGCAGGAAGAGGCGGTGGTGCTTCACGAAGTGGTGTGGGTCTCCATAGGGCTGCAAGAACTAGAAGAAACCCAAGTAATATTTTGCAAAGCGAACATGGCAATGTTTTTCGAAGCCCAGAAAATCCTGGTACTGCTCGAGGTGTAGAAAAACAGGTTGAGAATACTCCTCAAGATGCGTTACACTGTACTACAAGTACCCCACCAAACGTGACAAATCGTAGTAAGGGTGTAGATAGAGGTAGTGGCTGCAGGATACCAAGCATGAAACGCAGTCCCATACTGCGCAGTGGAAATCGCAGTAGCGTAAGTCAACAAGCAAGAAGAGGTCGAGGTAGACATATTGAAAACAGGTCAGTTACTGGTCAGGATGTTGTGCATAACAGTAAAGGCACTGCACAAAGCGAAGACAGCGCTACGTCGCAACGAGACATACACAGTACCTGTGCACAACACGTCAAAGTGGACAGTAATAGCCGAATTGTGAGTCGTCAAAAGAAAACAACACTTGACGGTATTTATCATAATGTGCATTTCAAGCCTTAATACCAGGATCTCGGTCACATATGAATAATTACTTTCCTTTGTTGTCATATATTACTAAATGAAGTAAACTTATATGGCAACGTCGGTACTAATATTTAAATATTGTCTAAGAGAATCAGCTAAATACGAAAAACTAACACTGTTAATAGTTTAAGTTAGAATACTGTAGCCAAAGAATTTTTGAAAAAATTTCAATGCTGTACCTATCAATTACTGACTGTTTTTTTGCTTACTGTGAATACAGGAAGAATTGATTTTACATATTAACAAATGATACTGTAATCATAGCAATTAGTTTTGTGAATTACTTTCCCAGTCTTAAATTTTACCATTTTGTTATCAGTATGCTTTTTGAAGGTACGTGCAAGAGCATGTCGAAAGTAGATTTAACATTCATGAAGTCCTGAACCCGGAATCAAGCTATCCGAGATTTTTAATAGATAATGCTCTGGTTCACAAGTTGAATTTTCCTTCCTAGACACCAAAAGCTTATAAAATTAACTTCAACTTGTCATGCTCTTGCTCTCGTAAGTAATGATATTTGGAAAGAAAAAGGTTGTTACAGAGAATAATTCTGAAAGGATCAACAAAGGAAGTAACTAAATGTATTTAATAGAGATCAAATACTTTGTATTAAAATGCTTATTATTGCGTAAGAGAAATGTGGTGATTGCTGTTTAAATGAAAAAATTTACTTCATTAAAAGTTTAAGGTATCATTATTAGACGCGAATAGCAAAATGAAAACTTTATGCTATTTTTTGACTTTAACGTACCACGTGATTACATACCAAAATTCTCACAATATTATACAATAATTATAATAAAAAGTGCACATAAATTTCGTCAAATACTTGCACTTTTCATTAATTCTACAAGTTTACTTATTTTAGCGAAGATGTTGTCGGCTGAAAAAAATTTGAAGACTGGTAAAAACGTTCGTGTTGCCGTTCGGATAAGGTAAGCAAGTCGTATTTAATACAACACGTAAATTGCGGTATGAAGCTCAAGTTACTTCGAGTATGAAACCTAGTAAAAAAATTACATATTAAAAAACTTTTTCATACGAAATTTGGCCAAGTAGTAATGATAAACATTCACGTTTGTTCCTGTACTCGACTAGATCAATAGTTAAGCGAAATAACTCATTTTAAGGCCGATGAACGATAACGAGATTACCGATAAAGCACGCTGTGCAGTAACTTCTAATACACGCAAACGAACCGTTACTTTTTGTGACCGAGGAATTAACAAAGAATTTGGACCATTTGATAAAGTAAACATTTACATTAATTTTTCGCGTCATCCGCATAATACCGGACACCCACAGAGTAACGAATTTTGTTCAAGCGATTATTTGCTTGTTATCTTCCTGTGCAAGTTGTGAAAATTATTTGTTCAGTAACTTGGTTATGTAGTACTTTCTGAGGTTGGTTATAACACTTTCATTATTACCATTATAAATATATAATGGTTACGTTTAATACAATTTTCAGTAATAATATTTACTGCTGAAAGTAAATTTGTTTTACAGGAATCTTATTTAGTTATTTATTTATCTATTCAATAAGCCATATTTAAGGTATACGGACCGCATGCCAGACAGCTAGATATTTACATCGATCTTGTCGAACCTCTTGTTAAAAATGCGCTTGCTGGTTATAACTGCACATTGTTTGCGTAAGTACCAAGCACTGTCATGCATTTGGATCTAGTTTTTCATCAAAGTTCGTTCAAGTAATATGAATCTTTGGAAATATGTTTACAGTTATGGACAAACGAGTACTGGAAAAACATTTACTATGGAAGGAGAGACAAGTGGATCGCTTCACGAATATTCATGGAATGAAGATTCTTCACTAGGCATAGTGCCGCGGGCTTTACATCACATTTTCAATGAATTAGAAAATGAGGCTCGTTGTAATGTTTTTATCGGCGTGATTTATTTTAACTCCATAAATGAATCTTCATATTAAAGATATCATTTAAAAAGTTTTTTTTTAGAAAAAAATTATTTCTGGGCAATGCATGCATTCATTTTATGTGTGCGTGCCGATGGGCTTCTCTACACAAGCTATTTCAAGACCAGTTGAGTAAACTCGATGCTTTCAGGATGTAGAGGAATTCTCTGTTCGTGTATCTTATGTTGAATTATATAACGAAGAATTATATGATTTGCTCGGAAATGCGGAACTTGGTCATACAAGGTTACGATTATTTGAAGACTCTGTTCGAAAGGTGAAAATATAGGTTTTTTGTGTTTTTCTTATATATCTGTCTTGTACAGAATATTTTATAAGTTTTTTACTAGTTGTAAAAGTTTAGGGTTCTGTGATTGTAAGTGGTTTGGAGGAAGTACCAGTGACTGATCGACATGAAGTTTGTGAATTGTTAAAGCGAGGTGCAGAGAAACGTCGCACTGCTGCTACTCAAATGAATCTCAATTCAAGGTAATTGTGATTGATCGAAAAATGTATATTTCGAATTTTAAAATGTAACGTAATTCCATCGTTCATTTTTCAGTCGTTCTCATACTGTTTTTACGATAACAGTTGTAATCCGAGAAAATACTGTAAGTGAAGAAGAAGTAATTAAGCAAGGAAAACTAAGCTTGATCGATTTGGCTGGTTCTGAAAATATTGGTCGTTCTGGTTCTGTTGATAAGAGAGCGCGAGAAGCAGGTTGACTTTAATTTTCTGTTGATATTATTTCTAAAGAGAGTTTTTTATATCTTTTTCATACAGGGAGCATCAACCAATCTTTATTGACGTTGGGTCGAGTTATTATGGCTTTGACAACAGGGGCAAGTCATGTCCCTTACAGGTAATATTTACTTAATATAATATGAGAGTTTCTTCAGTCGTGTAGAGGTCCAAGTTTATGGACTAACATGTTAAGATTTTGAAACAGTACATTTATCATATAAAATTAGGATCAGTTCAGGAATGAAGTTAAGTTGGGTGTAGTAATTGTATTTTGCTGAAATTCATACTTTCAGTCAAGAGAGTCTACAAATTCGTATTTCAAACTCTTTGAAAGATAGACATAATTCTGTTCATTTTAGAGAGAGTAAACTTACCAGAATTCTTCAAGACTCATTGGGCGGTAGAACTATTACAACTATAGTGGCGACAATGTCGCCTGCTTCGACGAGCATCGAGGTAACTATCATTCTTTGTGTGCTTTGATTCTTTCGACTCTTCAAGTATGTAGGATATATTTTTTCTCGCTGCTCTTTATAGGAATCCATCAGCACATTAGAATATGCTTCAAGTGCCAAAAATATCAAGAATCAACCTGAAATTAATCAAAAGTTGACACATCGGGCCTTACTTAAAGTATTGTTTTTATAATTTTCTTAGTTATTCTAATACTATTGTTGATTGATGGCTGCCATGTTTAAATATTTCAATTTCAAGACCAAGTTGAAAAATCTATTTCTATTTAATATACACTTGTTTTCTTGTTTCTATATAATTATTTATTGTGAACGTATAGCAGAGTAGAGAAAAGATTCTAACATTTTGGTGTTTAGGCATACAATGAAGAAATGAATCGTTTGATGCGTGATTTGCAAGCTGCTCGTGACAAAAACGGCTTTTTCATCGACCGTCAGAATTATGAGTAAGTTGTGTCTTTGAATTTGTTTTTCTTACTGTTCAGTTTAAATGCTTCTTTTTGTATATAGTGCATGATGTTCAGTAGTCAAACGTAATTTTAGCAACTTGAATACTCAAATTGCTCAGCAAAACCTGCAAATTGAATCCCTCTCCGATGAGCTGCAGTCAGTCATGGAACGAGTTCAGCTGGTAAAAAGTTATTTTTAAATTTTAGCCTCAGGACTAGTATTCCACATTTATATATGCTTGTAGACTTTTTGACTAAATGGATTGTTTACGTTTCATAGTTTTGCGGCGTCCTATTGTCCGTGGCATTCTTATGAATAAGAAAATTTTTCCAATTAGCATGTTCAAAATCAAAATATTAAAGCACATGGAAGATTCGGCATTAATGAGCAAACATTATGGTCGACTTTATGAACGCTACAAACATATGGAAAAAAAATATAAGGAATATTCTAACGAAAATGCCGCTGTTAAACTTGTGAGTTATGTCCAAATGCTCCATCTCAAGTACTGAAATTTTTTTATCACAAGATTTGAATCACCACTTCATAGTTCCCACATTGAACCTAACTGATTTTAAAGGAGCTTGCGAATTGCAAATCAAAGCTGGAAAATCATAAGTTGGCACTGAAAAAACTTCAGGAGTCAGCTATTCAAAGCCAAGCAGAGAACAAAGAGGTTGATTAAGAAGGACATTTAATCTAAAGAATGACTGTAATGGAATTTAAGCGTTTCAGATTCTTTGAAATTTGTTTTTAGCTGCGTAAAAACTGCACAGATCTAACATGGAAGCTGAACAAAGCATTTGACAAAATCGATGTTTTCCAAAATGCAGCTTCTGAGAATGAAAATCACTATATAAGATGTACTGCTGACAGTGCTGAAAACGCTAATAAACTCAGGAAAGGTATTCAAGATTGGAATAATAAGCTGCAGTTCCAGTTACAACAAATGACGGAACAATGTGGTAATTTCTTCATTTTATGCCAATCCTTTCTGATTCTAGTGAATGGACTACTTTCAGCATATCTCTGTATAATATTAGGTTGTGGAAAACAACCCAATTTTATATCAATATGAATGCCATATTCTTCTGTACAAACATTTTTATATATTTACCTTCAAAACATTCTCTAGGTTTCAGTCATTAAATCACCGGTTATTTAAATGATTTCAGAACGAGCAAAATTGGATTTCGGGAAAGAAATCGTCGTATTTCAAGATTGTGTAAAGTCACTTCGTTTTCAGCTGAAAACTCTTGTCGATTTTACGGTAATTTTCTACGAACTAAAATACCTAATATTAAATCAAAGCACTCACAAAGTGTTGTTTAGGATGGTGATAATTCTCTCATCGTCAATTTTTTGGACAAAGTTCACTTGTTCACAGTAGATGCAGAGAATTCGTACTTGAAAATGCACGAGCAGTACAGCAGATTTGCTGATTTTATTGCTCATCATGTAAGTAATATTTGGAAAAAGAAGTGTATGTATCTTATAATTTTAAAAACTAAACATTTTGTATTGGGGAAGTCGTGTTTTGTAATTGGGAGGAATATAAACGCAGTTATGAAAGAATAATTATCTTGTCTAAGCTTGGCCTTTCATAGCTTTAGTAATTGTTGCAGACACAAATATTCCAACAGCTTGGAGAAGATTTCTATGCCGTGTCCGATAATTATGTTATTCGTACCATATCTTGTGCGGAAGAAATGAAAAATAAAGTTAGTTTAGGCTAGACCATTTTTTGGAACCAATGATAATCATTTATTGTATTCAGAAAACTGCTCTTTTGTCAAATACTCATATCACTCTGCGAGATATGATTTACAATACATCTTACTTTACGGTATAACTCAGCATTTAGGATTGTAAAACGTCTTATCATTTTTAATCCAATTTTGATTTTAGATTACTGATATCATGGAAGCATATATCAAAACCACAAAAGAAGATGCACTAAAAACGTATGAAGAGTTAGAGACCTTGAAAAACAGGCAGCAACGGGAATGTAAAGAACAACATACATATATAAAGACAGTTGCTGAAGAAATACTTTCAGATAAGTCAGTTTGGGAGGCATTAAGAGGAACATTTTCTGCTAGAATCGACGCACAGTCTGAACGTGTGAAGAAGGTGAATTTTAAGTGTTACAGTTTTTGATTAAAATATGCAAATTTACTGTTTTCTATAAGTTGCAGAAGCAGTTGAAGTTTGGAGATTACTTAGTTGTGAAAAGAATATGAAATTTAAAAAGTATATTTGTTAAATATCAAATTTTGAAGTGAGATAATAATAAAATGTTGCAGACATATAAGGCAATGGAAGTAGTGTGTAATGATCTTGAAAAGCAAGGGGATGTGGTGTCAGCACTTTGTAATGGAATGGCAAGCTCAAGTATCAGTGCTGCTATGCATCAAGTATTAGCGTTTTTCCATTTTTTTTCCTTTTGTAATATTTGCTTTGCGGAAAAAATTTTTAAATGCTAAGAATTTAGATGGAACATGGTAGGGATATGTCGGCGTCATTGTCGACAGAAGTGTCTAATGCTCTATCTCGTACAAAACAACTTGTTGAAAATGAGGTTGTTCGTCCTCTTCGCACTGGTACTTTTTATTGAATTAATAGATATTACTATTATTATTACCACTAAATTTTGTTATGAAGATATATGAGGTTATTTAGAATTGCTTGCACAGTGAATTTTCATCTTATTTTAGTAAGTATTTTTATTCACAAAAATTTTTGAATTTTGGTTTGAGGTGAAACACCAAAACGTGAAGAGCCAAGAATATTACCGGAACCAGTTGAAATACCAAGTGCCTCTGACCTAATCAACGAAAATGGAGAAGACGAAGTACCTCGAAGGCTTAGTCAGTACCGTGTAAGCAAAGATTTAATTTTTATGTCATTTAATACGTCTCATTTCTGTTGTTGACGTGATAATTTTCTCACTGGTGTTTATTTTCAGTCTCGGGATTCAATTTTGGAAGCACCATTTGCTGTTCTTTCTCCAGGAGCTCTCAAAGATACATTAAAGTGTGATCTAGATGATATAAAAGAAGTATCTGAAGTTAGTTTTGCCGTCGTTTTAGATATTGCAAAGATATTTCATTTAAATTAAAAAATTCTTTACATTATTTTTTAGAATAGTGGCGAATATGAAACTGAACCTGTAGGAAAACGAAGTATTCCAACTGTGAATATCACTAAAAGGCGCCGCGCATTCCAAAATAAAAGTGATTAAAGTGTTTCAAACTTTGTACCATTTCTCATCTATTCACAATAACACCAGTTTTTAATATCATATAAACCAATTTTAATTCTTTAATATTGTGATTCTCAATATTTCGTTGCTCGAAGGATTGAAAAAAAGTAGGAAGTAAACAATCAATACTCAAGAACAGATCTAATTAGTTCCAGTATTATATCCTTTTCAATCTGATTGAATTTACTTTCACTTTCTTGGTTCGCTTGTATGGTATAATTTGATTCTAACTAGGAAATTTTTGTATGAAGATTGTGTGACCGTTTAGAGTTTAGATTTAAAGGCGGTACTTTTTTACAGAAAATGAGGCATTCCCAGAATTAAATTCTATAAAATAATTATCACTTTTCTGTCAAGAAGTAGTATTTTTCCAACTCGAATATTCACTTATCCGTGACGTATAAAGTTCTTTGAAATGCTGTCTCAGTTGCAAGGTTACTTTGTTCTGCAGTATTCGGTACATTTGCTGGATGGGTTGGTTGGAAGTACTTATTTGGAAATGATAAGTTGATAAGTACTATATATACCAAATCAGTATTTAGCAGTTTTCTGAAGTTGGGGCTGTACTGCGTTGACCTTTGATTGCAACCGATTAATCCGTATGTTGGTGTTTGGAGTGTGTGCGTAGGATGTTGAAGACGAAAGACATTGGGGTCTTTGTATTTCTATTTAGTATTTGTTATTTGCAGATTGAAGAAAGTTCTGGTATTTGTAAGTTGTGAGGCACCTACGGTTCTTAGAAAACTTATTTTGTCAGAAAGAATGCAGCTATGCTTTCATTCCATTTGCTTCGCCAGAGTTTATCAAAGTTAGGCTTGACTAAAAGATGCAGACAAATTAGTATATCTTCCAACAATATGGATGAAATGACTTGGCCGACTATGAATGCAGAAGTGTATGTACCTGTAGAGCCAACACCTTCTCCAGTTCGTTTTTCAGTAATTGCCAAATGCAAGGTTCACTTGCCTTTTTCTGTAATTTGTTTTAAGTAGAAAAGCAATCTGTCTTGGAAACTGCAATATTAATGTCAATATTAGTTAAGTAATCTTATTACCAGTATGTATTTTGTTAGCAAAAGTGATTCAACTCATTTCACTCATTCGTAAAAAGAAGTCGTGCAATTCCGTTCTCAAAACTTATGGATTATTAAATAACGGTCGATATTGATTTGAGGGATGAAAGTTAAAAGTTCTGTGCATTGTTTATGTGAGTAAACTCAGCAGTACTGACATTTTAGTTTGAAAAGCTATCAAATAGAAAAAGGACGGAATTTCAGTCTCGGAGCTATGAACGGAATGCGGATAAGATTAAATTATTGCCATGAATAGTTCAAATATTCTTATTTTTCAGGTAGAAGTCAGTAAAGTAGAAGCACCCCCTTTATTTGACAAAGCTCTCATCACTCATTTGGAAAGACTTTCTTTAGTACGATTCAGTGATGAACAAGCGATTTATAATTTGAAACAAGCAGTTTCGTATGCTAATCAACTTAAACTTGTTGATACTACGGTAATAATATTTTTACTTTTTATGAATACGGAATGTCGTTTCAGTTGAGGTATTTGAACATGTCGTTTGCGAAGTCACTCTATCAGCAAAGTGTGGATATTTATTACAGACATTTAATCTACATTCAGGACTTTATTCATTTTTCTACCTGAAAATTTTATCCGAATTCGTTTCACGATAAAGTGTACTTACTGTCTGCTCTTTCCTTTATTTTTGTCATCGCAAAAAATTTGTTATCAGTTTTCCATTAATAAAGAATCTATTACTCATTATATTGTATTTTAGGAGTAAAATTCTGAAAATTTTCCAGGGTATTGAACCATTGGAAACGTTGCTCGAAAATATTCCGTGTCCATTGCGGGACGATATCGTTGATGAAGATGTTATGACAAAGAATGAGGTTCTAATGAATGCTGCTAAGACTGTCGAGGATTACTTTGTCACGCCACCCGGAAATATACCGTTGGAAGAGTCAGATAAACAGTATTTAGAAAAAATTGAGCAATAAAATCTTAAAGTGATGCCTAAGAGGTTTCATGCTTCATTCACAGTGGAATAAATCAAACAAAATTGATGCTAACTGTGTATTTTGTCTTATGCATCTGCATAAAAAGCACTACTGTAAAATTAAGACTGAATAAATATTATTCATGACTCTGAAGGAATATTAAAGTTAGATAAAACTAAAAAGTGTTGTTTATGCTGGACTTACTGCTAGTATTATTTGTACATTTTGAAATATGATCATACAGAAAAATTTGTTTATATCTATCTGAAATTGATAAATGGATCATTGGTATTCTATTTGCGTTATGCGTCAAATAAAAGTAAACATAGCATTAATGTTGTAAATTTTTTTCTGAAAAGAACGAACGTTTTCTCATTTTTCAAAATACGCTTACAAGATTAAAACCAAATATCTTCAAAGTAAATTTAAAAAATTTAGATAAAGAAAGAGTATGCAAAATATTAGAGTGTTTTTGGTGTTCGATTCTATCATTTAGTTTATATAATAAAAGGCGTGTAAGAGGCATTCTTCCTAGTGATTCTCACTTACAGAAACTATCAAGTTCTTTCGCGTAGCATTTTATCGTTGATAAAGAAGGAAAATTTTAGAGAAATACATGAATGTGATCAGTGCAAAATGGTCGCATCAAACAATGCACTTAAATATTACTCAGTAATGTTTTGCCAGACAGATTCTGGTGGCATTATTTCTATCAAATACTTTTTTAGTACTTATTTTTTATGCATTGAGGAATGTTGAAAGGCATCTTGAACTTGTTTGTCGTCATCTTCTGCTTTAAGAATTATTTTGTGCAAAAGTTTTAGATCAAACTTGAGCAGATCTTTGATCAAATTAGTAAAAATAAATGAGCAATTTTTAGTCAAATGAGAAAGAGATGAACAAGAAGTCAGGTTTATGAAGACTCAATAAGAAGTAATTTCAAGAGAGTAATGAGCACTTCCAAGCATGAAATTAGATCTCAGCTTTGTTCTACACAAATTTGGACCCGTTATTTGTGATATGATTATAATAAAATTATGTACTTTTTTCTTTTCGCAAAAAACAATTCTGATCAGATTGAGATTTTTTTTTGCATACGAAAATAAAAGGCAGCATTGCATGAAGTTTTTAGAGCGCAGAAAATAGTTGTGATAGATACATCGCCAGTCGTCGTCGGTAATATACCTTCTAGCGCTGCATGTGTTTTTAGCCTGCTTTTGTATGCTTGCATTTGAGCAGCCATCAATCATTATAGAATCACGGTTTTTTAACCTAAATTACAGTAACTATTATTATGTTATCTAGTATTCGACATTTTATAAAAAACAATAATTTAAATAGATCACTAACAAATTGAGCTCTTCCCCATTTGTTCGTTATTCTCTATAATAATAATTATTATTATTAGTATTATTATTTGTAAATAATAATATTATTATTATATTACCATTATTATTATTTAGTAATATTGGTATAATTCTACAATAAAGATTATTATTTGCAATAAACAAATTGCAGTGATGAGCCAAACTTTCATCTCTCGATAGCTATATATAAACAAGAGTATCAAAATTCGCAGTGCTATTTAGAACTGAGTTGCTTCTGCCCACGTTTCTGAATCTTTCTTTTCACATACTACTACGTTCTTCAATCCTGACCTTGGCTACTGTCAGTATAGAACAGATTTGTTCCAGATTCGAAATCCATAATCTTACTCTTTGCATTTGAATCATTGTGGTACCACATTGTTCAGCTGCAGTTCACATTTCAATCGTTTTAAAAATGTTTAACTTTTTGATTTTGCAGTGAGTCTGAGATCAACTATGAGTTTGCTCTCAAACAATTTTTGATTTAGTCTAAATTGATCTCTATGCATTTGAATGGAATGAAAATTTATTGTCTATGAACTCACTGCTTGATTCAATGTAGTCTGATAATGATTTGAAGATAAAATATTCAATCATTATCGTAGCAAAATAGTGTCTACTGGCCAGAATGGAGTCTAATTACTTAGTACACGTACGCATTCTTTACTTTCTATCAGACCTTTTTCAGTGCAAAATGAGCAGGTAATGCTTCACTATTTTATATTTTGCTATAAAAATACTTAAATACTATTTGTATTTGTAAAAGCAAAGTGTAAAAGAATTGACTAAACTCAAAATGTAGCAAATGTAAACTGGTAATTCCGTAACATTTATTTCTATCGCTTTCATTCTGCACATATATTTTAGCAGCATGTGTATCTGCGTGTTTGTCTGTGTTACTGAGTGTATTTTTGTACACACATATGTTAGCGCAAATATCGAGGTATGCGCTGATAAAGCGGTGCTATTGGAAGGAACTCAAGGGTACAAATACCTTGGAATAGTAGAAGACAGGACTAGTGCACCTGCCCATGAAAGGTCCAAACAGAATTTTGGTGAGAATTGAGCGATTAGCCAAAACTGCAATAAATGGCAAGTACTTTATCAAGGCAGTGAATGAACACGCAATAAGTTTAATAAATTGTTATATCGAGGTGTTCAAGCTGGAACCAGAAGACTTCAGAGCTATAGACCACGATATCAGACAGTTATTAATCAAATACGAATTCACAAGCAAGTAACATGTTTAGAGAGACGACTGACTGCACTTGCCAAGGAACGAGCTAGGACATGATATACTTCATGGTGAACATAGGAATGAACTTATGTTGTTTCAGCTTCACGTTCTTGTAGATATCGCACCCATATCCACCAGAAGACCAGTGATTCTGAAGCAGGAGAAGGCTCACACCACGTACTCCATTTTAGACTTACCTCTTAGACATTCCAACTGCTAAAGCGTATCAACGGGCCAGAAAGCACTCTTGCATAGTGAGAGAGAAATGAAAATTCTGCAGAGTTGTGCAGAATGTGTAGTAATGAGCAAGTCCTAGTGGTAGAATCATTATTGTGGCTACGATACGAAAAGATTACTCAAAAAGATGAAGCAGAATACTGTTACCTCCAAGATAGAAATATGTATGGAGCTGAGAAAAGCATGTGCCAACATTCTGGGAAACGTGTGAAGACGATGGACCATATAGCAACGCAGTGCGAGGAAATGTTATATCATGACTATACTAGAAGACACAATGTGGTGCTGCGGTTCGGAATTTTGAAAAAAGTATGGTCTAAAAGCATTCCCGCGCATGCAAATTCATTCTGTTTACGAGGTTATCCCGAATGAGAACGTGAAAATGAGAGTCGACATTATGCAATTAAAATAAGACCGAATCGACCATCCTGGTATACAATAAGAAGTGACGTGAAGTAATCCTGATAGAGATTGGCATCACTAGTCAAGATAGGTTGACAGGAGTCCAGATCGAAAAAATTATTATTTATTATTTACCGGCTAATAAACTTGGAAATGCAAGACGAAAATAATTTCGTATATGATGACTTAGGGTACGATAGTGTCGAACTTCATAAAAGCTACATCAAAGAAATCAGTATATCTGATCACGTCAAGTCATATATGTAATCGATAATGCTCAAGATGATGCTCGAAAATGTCTCATTTGTTCAGAGCTGTGGATTCCACGAGATAAGTTACGTAGGCCAGCACAACAAAATTTGTATACGGAACGAGTACAACCAAAGTATCGGAACATGATGTCGCGCCAGAATCAGTAATGCGTGAAGGAAAATTGACATTCTTCTATATATGGGTAAATGAGCATTTAGAATAAAAAATAGTCTTATTTCGGTCCTTCGTGAATTTTGAAATTTCTTTTCTTTTCAAATTCTGTTTCATGACGGAAGAACAGGTCATCAATAGCAATTTTCAAATTTATTCTTTTCAACCGCTTGCGCTTGCTGATTTTTTCGTCGAATGAACGTGCACATTTTCTACGTTTCATTTAACTTGTTCACTGATGCCTTGAATGCAATCAACTGACTTCAGTATTCAAAATTACCGAGAAACTACTGAAATACTTGTCGTTTTCTATGAAAATAAGCTAGAAGAGTGTAGCTGATTGTTTGCTGATTGTACTTGCACTGGTAAACTGCCTAATTTAATGCTTCCTCCCTCGTTAAATGATGCTTCACGCACAGCACGTAACTTTCTGTCAAGTCATCAAATCCAGTCATTAAAAAACAGTTTACTTTGTTAGCACTGTCCTTCTAAATGTACAAAATGAATTAATTATATTTGTAAAGTAAAAGTTAATGAAGAATTTGTACTTTTATCGTCAATACAGACGATTACAAGTATAGAATTCCTAAAATGTAATTATTCTAGCAGCTTGCAATTAATTCAGTACAAGTCAATTTGAATCGCCTACTCTACTCTTCAGAAAGGATTCACTGCTTGCTACTTACTTACTTTGATCAGTCCTCTCAAACGCTGACATAGTCATGCGGAAGTTTTGCCTTCTATTGTAAATAATTCAATCAGAGAATTTGAAAGGGTACGATCGGAAAATGATTTCTCTCTTAACTTTGTATGCTATGATTCATTACTATTGTCCTTATCGATTGAAATTAACATATTTGAAAATTTGTAATAATAAATTATTAATGAGATACGTAGTACAAAGTTGTACAATGTATTAATTAATACATTGTACAAAATCAATATTCATCTTAGCTGATAAAATACTCAAAAGTAATATTATTACTTTACTATTATATTATTAATCGTCAAATAGTGCTTAGAATGAAAATTATCACCGAATGAACTTTACCCTTTCGAAAATATCTGTTTTTTGTAAGGCTTACAACTTTATACTAATTTCCTATGTAAAGAACTAGTATTATTATTTATACAAGTGGTAATACAGAAAAAAAGAGCAAAGTAATGTGCATTCTAGTGTCACTGCATCACTAAAAGACGACACACTCACTCATGCACACACATATATACACACATGCACACGCACACACTCATACACTCAATTCATGTGAGTTCACGAGTAACTGCTTACCTTAACGTCTTCGTACGTGTATGACCTCACGTATATAAAGTATAAGTTCTTTCATGTCATAGTAGATGTATATACGTGTGTATGAATTTCTGAGTGCATTTGCAGACGAGCGCATACATTTACATCTGTGTGTATGCGTACTTTTCGACGAGATACACACATATACATATTATACATCGTGTGTGCACACGTTACTACATTTGAATATTAGTAGACCATTTGGATAACAAAGAGTGGGAGAAGAATTTATCGATGAAGTTATTTACTACCTGAGGTTGCCCTCTGTGCCTCTCTTTTTCTCTTCTCTGGTCACATTTCCTTCTCAAGGAGAGATCACGTACCTGAGAGGTCAGTGATCTCTCAGGTAAATGATCAATGACCTCGAGTAGAGGACTTTCCTTGCTCCTTGCAGCTTATCATCGTCATGGCAGCATGCCAGTAATGCGCGACGCTAATTACTGATAGCGTGGACAGCCTTTCTTACAAGTTCATTGAAATTTGAAGTTAATTTAACTTCTTTTCCACTTATCACAGTTTATTTTTCATCTCTTTTCTTTCACTCTTTCAATTAGTAAATGAGTCTATTGTTTTTCAATCCAGCAAAACAATCTAATTTACATTCAGTTGAATTAATTCATCACTTACTTTATTTTTATTTTTATTCAGATTTCAGTGAATCTTTGAATCAAAATTTGCTGTCGTAGTTTCAGACCATCCGAAATGCGATTTGCATATAAAAAAGTGGGAAAGTTTGAAAGAATTAAGCGGGAAAAGTTTGGAGCTAACATCGTATATTCATTTTGACTTACTGATCAATACTATTATTACTACATTGTTGCAGACGTAAAGATGACAATTTCAAGACAATGTGAGCTCATTTGGTGATTCTTGTCTGACTGCCGAGACTTCATCGAATATTAATTTTGGTAGTAATTTGAAATTCTTATATTTAAAAGTCATTAATACTCACAGCTCACAGCTCAGAGCTGACAGTAGAAGCAGCAATTATACTTTGTAAAAGTCCCATATGTGAGAATTCATCTAAACTTTCTTCACTATTTCATATTAAAAATTAATTTGGCACTAAGCACTAATTTACTTTAAATTAAGACAGACCACTGTAGTCTGGCATGATTTCTGCACCGAATTTCTATTTTCAAAATTTTCGCTTTTTCATTACTGAAAATGATTCAACCCATTTCTATACTTTGTTATTGTATATTTTTTAGTCTTAAAATTAGGACTAAAAACTTTCCCACTTTTTAATATGCAAATCGCATTTCGGATGGTCCTAAACAATGACAGCAAATTTTGATTCAAAGATTCTTTGAAATTTGAATAAAAATAAAAATAAAGTAAGTGATGACTTTTAGTCTTAAAATTTAGTCTTAAACTTTTTCTCACTTACGTCTTTATTTACTTTCTTCTTAATACGAATTGATTGAGTGACTTAGAAGTGGTCTCATTATGTTTAAAGAGCCAAAAATCAGAAGGCAACGATTCAAATGTATTTCAAGTTTTTGAATTTTCGAAGAAACATTACCGATGAATCGCATGTGACTTTCTCATTATAGCTGTGATTAATATAACATTTCTAGTAATTTTATACTGTAATGGTTATTACTTAGATCAAAATCAATTGGTATAACAAAAAATTGATGTATAATAAATAAACTTCTGGTAACCGTAAGTAAATTATTAATTGAAAAACGATGAATGACAATAAATTGATGGTTAAGTTGCACAAATTATTGATTAGCATATGGCAAATGGTCAATAAATTTGCATAAATTGCTGAGAAAGATGCAAGGTGCAGCTGTTGCGTGTAAGAGAAAAGTTTAGGATTGAATGAGGGCGCAAAGGTCACATCGGTTACTGATTGATGAAGCCGAAGTAGTCGAAACTTTTGCAATCATTTTATCAGATCATTTCTTTTCCACTCAGTCTTTTAGTTCTGAATTAAGACTTCAGAATCACAATGATTTAAACGTTCTATTTCTCCCTTTCTTTGCTTCTTCACTCTATTTAAAGAATTTTTATATGTCTTTACATATGATTTCATTGTGATTTGCAACAATTTTGAATTCAAATTTGAAATAATAAAACTAATTCAAAATTTTGATTGCATGTAATGCAACAGCAATAAAAAGTTCTCCTCACAAATACTTTCACTTTCTTTTTGATAAAAAAAATTAATTTGAGGACAAACAACGTGTAGTTTACATGGTGGTATAAAGTGGACAATATTTTTTCAAGTACAAAATTGAAGAGTTTGAGAAACAATTATGTAGAATCGCAATAAGTCAATTCGGTTGTCTTAAGTCTAAAAATCAGTGCTTATTCGTTGAGAATACTGAATACTCGCTTGTAGTTGCAAGGAGATTGAATTTATTAATTAGCAATTTGTATATATGACTGAGTGTGATCCAAACTGGGGTTGATGTAATAACACTATCAACTCAAATCCGAATCAACTTATAAATCATTTAGGTAGCAGAGATTCAAATTGATCTTAACTTATCTTAAGGTCACAAGCTTTCTCACAAACAGTTTCAGTTGTTAATATATTTCTATCTATCGTTTATTTACTACTTGATTATATCAAAAGTGTTGTTCATTCTTACAACGAAATGATAAAAAACGGAACATCTGTGGCTACTTAAGTAGTTATTTATAGTAATTGTCAAGGAAATTGACTAAATTTTCACCCAATAATTATCTTTTAAAACCTTTACAGACTACTGTAAAAAATCACCGGCTAAAATTTATTCTAAAGAAAAATGTTCATCTACAACTCGTTAATTGATATGATGTCGATGAGAGGATGGGTTTGAGTTAATGTGCTGAACTCATTTTTTCAGTCTTACTTTTTTACTCGTAATTTTTTTTCGCCTTTTTTTAAGACTTATTACATCTTTACACTAGGAGAAGCTCACGTGTGAGCAGTATTACTCATCACGTTTGAGCAGTATTACTCATCACGTGTGAGCAGTATTACTCATCCAGTTATTGCTGCCATATCTGTAAACAAGACTGCTTCTGACCACATCAAAACAGCAACCAAAATCACGACTTCATTCGTTCTCACCAATTCATTATTATCCTTCGCTGCATGGATTTCCAGTATTCACAAATTACCACACCATTAAACACCTCTGCTAAAGTAAATATAGTCTAATTTTTTTCTGCCCTCAAATGTATTTTGATTATTCCCAAAATCATCACTGCTTGCTGATCAAATATTGGCAGAATGAGCTGGAATTTGTTTTTTCTCAAATATTGCTGGTATTATTATTGTTCTTTCAATATTATTATTATTATTATTATTTTTATTTTTATCGCGTGAATAATTAAATAAACGGTATTAGCATCCATAATGCAAGTCAACCTGAAATATAAACTTTGATATATTGATGATGTGATAATAAGAGTGATTATGTGGTAACGAATGGGAAAGATATAATAGAAATATGTAATATTCGTCGCAACGAACAGCGGAATGCATTACTAAAGTATTTCAGTATAATTATGAGATAAGTAATAAAGGATGATAGTGTTGTGACAGTTGATAATAACTGTTGTATTTGATTATGTTAAGGTTTGCAGCAAAGTGAACAATGACCGACCGCTACGGAAAGTAATGGAAATGAAATAGAAGTAAATGTGTTTATTGACAGAGAAGTGACATTGTGAGCGACTGACCTTGAATTTTTATTAATTCACCTTTTTAGTGCCTGTGCTTGTCAGGGCGTGAAATATTATCACGTTGTCTTTAGAAACTTTCATCTTTCAGTAAATGAATGAATGAATGAATTATTGAATGAAATAATCTTCTGATAACACGCACGCCCAGTCACCATTTGTCTTCTACAAGCTGCTTGCATCGATAATTTCGACTGTTTTTCTCCTCTGTAATTAATAATAAAAATAATTATAATGATGAAAAGAAATTAAAAAATTATAAAATAATATTATTAATATTAGTAATGTAATAAAGACCTGATTTTCGCAAGTATTAATTTGAATAACAATTCAGTTCTACAAGCTCAATCCAGCTCTGATCTTCTCAAGTTGCATTTAACATTTGACATCTAACGATTAATATTTGAATTTTGCTCACAATTTTCGGTAAAATTAATTTAATAATAATAACAATAATAATAATAATAATAATAATAATATTTCAGCATTGTTTGATTATAAATAATATATTTGTTTGATTCATTCCGTTTCATCCCAAAAATATTCAATCAGATTTGTGATTATTTTTAAGAAAAGGCACATCTTCATTTATTCAACTGAAAATTAGAAAAATTTTAAGTTCGAAATTTTGAGCAATTTTTATTACAATTATCGTTTTTGCTGTTTTATTTTCTGTCATAAACTGAATGCTATTTGAAATCCCTTCGAGAAAGATATTAATTAAGTGCTGAATGCTTCTGATGTAAAATTTTGAATTGAGAATGCTGGCAAAAGTTGTGCTAAGGCAATGATTCACGCATGAATTGAACAGCAATCCTTTTTTATTTTTTACATGCATATTTATTTATTTATTTATTTATTTTTTACGTTTGCTTAATTCCTCGTTGTACGCTCTGATTCTTTTGAGAATACTAAGCTTTGTGAATGTCTAGCACACAATTTCATGAATAGCTTTTATCTCAGTCTGAGGAACATATCTGCTATTGATTCCACCAGTAACTTCTGCTGGAGCGTAAAAAAGCAAAAAAAAGACTGCTTACCAATTTGGGCAGTTTTTTCACTTTCTAACTAACTAAACACAGATGATTCGAAAATGAATTAAGTCAAATTAATTAATTTAATCGCTTGAAGAGCTTTCATATGTTTTCAGCTTTCCACTCTTTAGTTTCCTTCTTTTGATAGAGAAATCGCTGTTGTGATTAATTGATCAACTGATCATAATAACGAGAAATCATTCATTCGCAGTATTTTTGATCGTTTACACGCTTTGAAATGATTTTTTATTCTTACTAATTTATTTTGTCAACTACGAAAAGGAAGAAAATTTGATCGCATTTTCCGTTATATAAATAATTTTTTTTGTTTGGATGTAAAATAAACAAATTCACAATTTATAAACTGATTGGGTCTGTTTTCTCGAAAATCATTTATAAAAATGTTATCACAATGACTAATAACTGCTGCAACTTTTAAATAATGCTTGTCTGCTTCTTAATCAGTTTATGCTTTACTTAAGAATTATTTATTAAGCTTTAAAATGAATAAATAATCATAATTAAATTACGTTGCATAGATTATATATGTATTGTATCTTCTGTTTCGGTTAGATGATACGCTGCGCAAACTTTTGTATTACGCTACATTGACTGACTACTACATTGAAGTCAACAAATGACCAAGAATGTCCTTAATAATTACTTTTAATCCAAATTCTCAACACAGAACTGAACTATTTTGCATTTACGAACGAATTTGATCATTCTTATCAATAAATTTTGTAAAAATAACTGTTGTAAACGACCAGCGCTAAAAATTAGCGTTTTTATTTTTCGTATTTTAATTCAGTGTATTGTAACTTTTATTGTATTTTACGGCACGTGGCAAACATCACTTACAAAAAAACTCGCTTTTGTTTGTTTACGTCCAAATTTATCTAACGAAAATTTGAAAATGTGAATCTGCAACACTCACAAGGAAAAAAACTAAACTTACTTTGCTTACAATAAGTATGCGAACTGCTATTAACGTATATTATATATTATATATATGCTATTTATATATGCAAATATAATGTGTAAGTAGCATTTTTCTGAACGTTGCAGTAAACAACGTTATTTTTCTAGACAACATTTTAACGCATTCTATGAATTGCTTGAATGCTTACTATTTTTTATAGCACTGATATTTGCTGTTACAATGCTTTTAGTTTTTAGTAGCATAAATTTCTTTTTATCTAACAAACTTTGTAAATTACATTTGCAAAATTGATCATTTGTCAGTTTTCAATGGCTATTAATACCATCAATATGAACTTAAATTCCGCAAATTTAATTACTGACTTTTTCATATTTGTTTGCAATTTATTGCCTAAACATCACATCACTGCAACAAAAAATAAAACGAATTCCAATCAAAATTTTGATAAGAAAATGAAAGTTAAAGGTGAAAGTTCAGTAGTAGATTGAAATTGATTGTTTATTTTTGTGTCTGAGTTTAGTTACTCAAAAATTTAAAACTCTTTTCTACGACAAACTGTTGAGTTTGACAGACTTTCAGTCCTATTTATTTCAAAAACATTTGGGCCTCTAAAATTTCCTCTATGTGCCACAGTAAACATTATTTGCAAATGAGTGAATAATTTTTCACACTTTTTTAAAATAATGAAAAATTTACGCAACAAAATATAAAATTTTTATATTTATTTATTCATTCTCAAGATAGGTCATTTTACGTAAAATATATTATGCTTATTTCATATTCTGGGGGCAAATAGCTCATGCACTTTCTATCATTGAATCACCTTCACTAATTATTGAAAAGTGTACAATTCTTGACACTTACGTGAACTGTGCCCCAAATTTTAATCAATGAGCATGAACTTTGACCAATTTTCGATTGATCTTTAATTGTAGTCATTTGAAGAAAAGTTGTCTTTTATACTATTTTATCATTTCGTTAATTGAGTCATTTATTTATTATTATAAGTAGCCTCGCATTGTTTTTTGCACTAATTTTTAATTTATGAGAAAGCAACTTCCATCTTTTTGAACTTTAGCAATTTCACATATAAAAATGGCACTTTTTCTGTTTGTGTGTTTATTGGAGTTTGTCTGTCTTTTTTATTTACTCAAATTAATTAAAGTGAATAATTCTGCAACTTTTTCTTAACCTTAAAAAACTAGCAAACATTATGGATTGCGTTAATTAAATTAAGCATTAATAGTACTATTCAAATTTATTCCAAAATAGATCGTACTTGTACTTTTACTTGCATTACAATGATTCTTTAGTGGCGTGAGTCACGTCAGTGGAAATCACGAATACGAATTCAAAGTATACACGTATACGCATACATTTTTACTATAAAATTTGATTGTTTTTTTTAAACGAAATTCATTGCCAAAATTTCCGTTCCAAATTGCTGACTTTTTGATGACATTTAAAGTAAGCAGAAAACGATGTCAGCGACATTTTGTTCTGTGGTATGTTTGATGTAAAATTACAGAAAATGACAGAATCATTTGGTCTATTTACACAGTTGCGATGTTTGCGCTATCAATTCTTCCTTATCACTGAGCAAACTTCCTGTTCGATTTTCAAAAAATTTTTACTTTGCATTTTCGATTTAATCAAAGATTAATTAGTATTTATTAGTTTTAATCTCCAAAATTTTCATTTTCAATATCAGTCTATTAGTCTCAAATGCATTTCGTTGATGAAAACATTTAAGTAAACGAGTAATTCTGTAGAATATTTCTATCAAAGAATTTTTCTTTGAGAAGTAATTTGTTTACTCATTCAGAAACGATGACAATACTAAGCACAGATTATTATTTTTCAAGCTTTAAAATTTATCTTTTACTCAAAAATTTCCTCTAAACAATTTGGTAATTTTGCCAGAATTTTCTGATAAACGTCTGTCTCTTTAACATCTGGAAATTATGGAGAAGAAATGCAAATGGAAGCATATGGACAATTTACATCAACTTTACTACAACTTTCTTCAACTTTACTATAAGATATTCATCTCATTTGCTTGGCAGATGTGTACAACATTAAAATAAGGTATATTTCTGATACCCATTATCCCTTTCTGACGTGCTTATTTTCGGACTAATTTTAGAAACAGGGTTGTCAGATGTTTTATGTAGTAAGGTCGACTTCTGACTACAAAATTTTTTATGTCATTACGTAGATCACTACTCTTTAGTCTGGACTGGTGCTAAATCTCTTCAGTTTTTTTTTGTTCGCATTGCTTGCTGAATTACTTTTTGCTAATGAATTTATACTCAAGCTCACATAAAATATTAAACTACGATCTAATGATAGTAGTTATCATGAACAATATTTATGATCACATGAACGTGTGTTTGAAAAAACTTGTCAGTTGATTCATATTATAGTGTCATCAGATTAACAGATGCCTCTATTGGATATAAAAGAGCCAAAAATCTTTCTTTGGTCAGTAAAATAATTTTGCACTGTGCGAAAAATAGTTATTGGTCATTTAATCGCATTACTTTTTGCAAATATTTTTTTGAACAAAATGTTCATCATAAGTGCTCTGTTTCAATTGCGATTCGTATTCACTTGCGCAAAGATAATTAATTCCATTATATTAAAAATGCATACATATATACATACGTGTTACGTTCCAGCAGAAAAAGCTTGACGATCAGATTCATATGCGGGATTTATCAATAATACAATTCCTAACAGAATTTCAATATTTTTGGCACCAAAACAGTACCACAATAGTTGTCACATATTGTTGAATAAGAATAATTTTTTAAAACTTTTACCTAATTTTTTGGTTATTTTTGGCCTCGGTCTCGAGACGGCGTTCCACTAATTGGAAAAATATGCAGCGGTTTGTGCTCAGGTAAATATATTTGGTGTTTAAAAGTCCCACCACCTTATGGTGATTAATTTCAGCTGGTTTTGTAGCATACTATTATTATTTCAGTATTCTATTTCTTATGGCGGCTGCATGCAAAAAAAATATGCCAGTTTCTTATTGTTTTATAATTTGAGTTTGTGTGCAAATGTGCAGATGCAAATTTTTGTGCACAAATTTTGCAGGGTAACAGGTGTAAGCTTTAGTAGGAGAAATTTAGTATTATTGCCCTTGACGTGTATCCTACTTTGGATACATGAGCCGATCGATGGCCAGCCAGCAGAGCAAAATCCATCAATCGATCCAAATCATCATATTCCAGGTAAAATCATGCTAGTAATCAATAAGTTATATATGTTAATGGATTGATACTGTATGAATGGTCCGTCTTTAGGTAGCAGTCTATGCTACGACGACCTCAACTTGCCACAGCGCTGCGTTCCTGATTTCATCAATGCTGCATTCAACCTTCAGGTTGAAGTCACGAATACTTGTGGTATGAATGGACCCACAAGGTAGGTCTACTTTATCTTCCACTTGGAAGTTCCCAAATTTCAAGAGTAAAAAACAAATGTACTTCAAACCTCCGTAGTAACTATTTCAGTTTAAGAATCAAATAAATTTAGCCGTGAATGAAATAATGAGAATAAATTCTGCAAAAATTGATAAAATTTTATATGTTAATAAAGTTCCGAAAAATTACAGCCAATTGCAAAAGAATCGGACTTGTCTAATTTACTATAGCAATTAATTTTTAAGAATCACTTAATCCGCCAAATTACTACTCTTTGAATTCAGGTACTGTTTTGTAATCAATCTTCCATTATTGTAGCTACTGTGTACAAACAGGTCATAGTGGTGTGCGCAAAGTATGCGATATTTGCGATAATAACATTGAGGTCAGGTTTTGTGTTTACGCATTGACTCAAAAATATTTGTCAAATTAATTCCAAACTATCCTTCCGTAAATTTCAGAGAAATGCTTATTGTTTTGAGAAAAGAACAAATGGTTTTTTCTCTAAAGTTTTGAATTTTTCATGGTTTTTTCTCTAAATAATTGCATGAAAAATTCAAAATTTGTCGGTTTTATTGTTATAAATATCTTTTTACCTTTTTTCACCATCTAATTAATTACCTGAAACCATATACGTAGCAATTTTATGTTATTGATTTGATCAAATAAGCTAAACTCAAGTAAATAGATTCTAATTTCTCAGGTAATGAGTGAGCAGTCCTATGTATGGAAAATTATTTAACTAAATTTTGCCAGTAAGTTCAGGCTTATGCTCACCCTCCAGCTTATCTAACGGATTTCAATAATGCTAATAACGAAACTTGGTGGCAGTCAGAAACGATGAACGAAGGTGTACAGTTTCCAAATAGTGTCAATTTGACATTGCAACTTGGAAAAACTTTTGACATTACTTACGTTAGATTGAAATTTATCAGTCCAAGACCGGAAAGTTTCGTTATTTTTAAGAAAACTCGTCCTGATGATGACTGGATTCCATGGCAGTATTATAGGTTTGTAATTTTATCCGAAATAAAAAACAGAACATCTGCTGAAATAAAAAGATTGCAAATGGAGTGAAGATGAAAATTATTTATTTTATTATTTCTCGATATTATTGCAGTTAAGAAAGTGGTTTTTTTGTAATGCAATTTTAATTGTTTAGAAGTTTTAATAATGGAATAGGTTTATAATTGAAGTGGGTCATGCCGGTCAACTTATGGGGTACCAGAGAAAGCACCTATTTTGCCCGGGAATGAAGCAGTCGCGCAATGCACTCGAGAATTCTCCGATATTTCCCCTTTAACCGGCGGTAATATAGCATTTTCAACTTTGGAAGGTCGACCAAGTAGTCAGAATTTTGAGGAGAGCGAAACACTTCAGGTTATTTTTGTAAAATTCTGCAAAATAGTTTTTGATCTAGTAGTAATGATTTGCTTAGATTGCTAATCAGATCAGTCTCAATACTTTATCACAACTGATTGACTATTTAAATCATTTCAGTAATTTTTATAGCTTACTTGGCCTGAACTATGTAGTCTTATAATACATATTTTATATATTGCTGATTTAGAATGCATATAGTTTTAGTACACACTAATTACTGTACTGGAAAAAAAATTTCGGTTGACAAAAGTTATGAGATAGTTTTTTTGTAAAGAAGAATATTTTTTGATTAAAAATACTTGTTTAAAAATAGTCTAAACGTTACTTTTGACTACGTCAGGACTGGGTCACGGCATCAGAAATAAGGATTATGCTCACTCGAATGAACACCTTTGGTGAAGAAGTTTTCCGTGACGTAAAAGTTCTACGATCTTACTATTACGCAATATCAGACTTTGCTGTCGGTGGAAGGTAATTTTCAACTAGAAAATAAAGTATCTTGACTACTTTTATGATTTTGCTTAAAGTTAAGTGAGTATGCTTGATAGACAATTTTAATAAAAATCAAAATAAATGCTTGTTTTTTTCACATTGTTCATGGTTTAACACTTCATAACTAAATGCAAATATTATCCCATACTTTATTTTATTTTAAGTGCCATTCAATTTTTTTAAAATTATTTTTCATGTTAGAGCATTTTATTTTTTCATATTATTGATTATTCTTTGCAAATGAGATTTTTCTCGAGATTTGTCATATATTTGCAGATGTAAATGTAATGGTCATGCCAGTGAATGTGTGAAATCCACAGGTGATGGAGAAGATCGCTTAGTTTGTCGCTGTGAGCACAATACGATGGGAGCTGATTGCGATCAGTGCTTACCATTTTACAACGATCGACCTTGGCGAGCTGGCACTGCTAAGGAAGCTAATGAATGTTTTGGTAAGGCCTGAATATGCGTATAACTAGGACTGTAATGGTCAATTTTGGAAGAGAGTTTGGTTAAGATAGAAAATAGTAGCAATAATTATTTATATCAAACTATATATTTAAAAAAAAAAATTTCTAATACAAAAATCAGCAATCATTTTCATGTAAATTTTTAGTTTCAATTGATATTCAACTTGCAATTCTAAAGTATCGTTTTGAGCACCAATTTGCAAGCTGTAATTTGAAATATTCATACATCCATCAATAACTTAGTAATTACTTCTGCATAAAGAGTAACGGCAGAAGAAATAGATAGTTGCACTGCTTACCGTAGGAATATACAAAACTGAATTGAAATACAGAAATAATTTTGCAGCTTGTAATTGTAGCCATTTGTCCAATCGTTGCTACTTTGATCAGGCATTATTTGAACGCACAGGAAGTGGTGGACATTGCATTGATTGTGCTGGCAATACTCAGGTAAATATCGTATTCGAAAAATAATTGGGAGGTAGTTGGATAGCTATGAATTGTAGGAATACTTACGAAAAAGAAGTCAAAACAGAAGAAATTTTAACATATCAGCAAAGCTTCAAGATATCGTCCTGAAAAAGAAAATGATTAGACATTAAAAACCATGAAAAGACAGTTCTAAATTGAAAACTGCGAGCACGAAAATGGCTTCTCTGACTGAATTTCCTGGTTCAAATGGTTGAATCAAGTGAATTGATGCTGGAATAATCATACAAAATAGCTGTGCGTTGCTTGTTGAACATCTGCATGTTTTCAGGGTGCACACTGTGAAGAATGCGCACCTTTTAATTGGCGTCGACCAGGTGACCATTATTGCATTCCATGTCAGTGCAGCGAAATTGGCTCATTAAGTATGCAGTGTGATGACCATGGCCAATGTTCCTGCAAACCCGGAGTTGATGGCCAGTATTGTGACCGCTGCATGACCGGATACTACGAATTTTCAACAAGTGGATGCAAGTACGCCCAATACCATGAATTCGCTGAGAGATTTTTTCTCTTACTGAGAAGTAAAAGTAATAGTAACAAGAAAAGATGATAAAGTGTTGATATCAGTATCGGTAATTGCAAGACGCTTTCAAAAATTATGGAAAAAAACGGTGTTCAAGGACTTTAAAAAAAATATTTTGCTTAATTTTTTCTTTGACATGCCTTTCAAGGTGCCTTTTTTAAAATTAGATTTTATTTAAATAGCGATTATAAAATAAACTGGAATATTAATAAGGGATGATTTGTCATAATGGCAATGATAATTAATAATGATATTGAAATAATAATACTAATAATGATAATAATAATGATAATAATAATAATAATAATACTAATAATAATAATAATAATAAGCAATGATATAATAATAAAGGTAATGAGTAATGACAGTAATCAAATAGATGTAATAATATAATAGAATAGTGATGGAATCTCCCTCTGTTTGTAGAATTAAAGGTTAAAATATTTTTCGGTTTTTCAGACCGGTTTTATTGATACTCTTTTAAATAGTGGATAATAAAAAAATAAACAATGCTGTTAATAAGTGGAATTACATACGTTTTGTGTAATTACAGGAATTGTTTATGTGAGGAAAGTGGCTCGTTGAACAATGAACCGCGTTGTAACTCGGATACTGGTAGCTGTAAATGCAAACTGAACGTAGAGGGCCAACAGTGTAACAAATGCAAGCCTGGATATTTTGACCTATCACTGGACAATCAGTTTGGATGTACGCCATGTTTTTGTTACGGTCACTCATCCATCTGTTCCAGTGCTGATGGCTACTATGTTATGAATATTAGCAGCACATTTATTGATGGTTAGTTCACATTTTCGAAGGAATCTTGAGCTCTATTTGTTGGTTTTTTAAAATGCGTTCTTGTGAATGCAGTTTAAAAAAATAGCGAGTAGAAAGTTGGTGCAGTTTGAATTTTGTAAAGAAAAAATTTTAATGCAAATTTATTGAGACTGCGGCTGATGACTTGATTAAAACGCTATAAACTTAAGGAAAAGAACGTTGGGCCGCAGAAAGTTTGCGTGGACCACAAGATATTCAATGGGCTGAGATGGATAAAGCTGTCGCTATTTCTGATACCGATGGAACCGCTGTGTATTTTGTTGCACCTCCTCAATATACTGGTGACCAACGTGCTGTTTATAACCAAGACTTGTGGTTTACTTTGCGAGTGCAAAAGGCACAAGTACATCCAAGCGCAAGGTTGTTCGATTTACCTGCTAAAATAATTCATTTAGTATCTTTTAAAATTACTTTTACAAATTAATTACGAAAAACAGTGAATGAAATATTTTAGCAAAATCGCAAAATGAGTCTGTGAAAGGAATTAAGGGTCAAAATATTTTTCGGTTTCTCAGACCGTTTTTATCAATACTTTTTTGAATAGTGGATAGTGAAAAAATAAAAATAAACAACGCTATTGATAAAAGTTATCAGTCAATATTACATAGTTCTATATAGGTATTTATAATCATTTAATATTAAAACTTTCTTTTTTATCAGCAGCATTGTTTATTTTTTTAATATTTGATCTATCAAAATTACTGCAAAAAATATCTGTATAAGATGTTTACTAACTTATCGTCACCAAAATATTACCTGAAAGAATAATGAATGATTTTTTACAAATGACAGTGATTTGTTGTAGAGATATTATAATTGTTGGTCAAGAAGGTCAAGAGTTAACGATACCAATATTCGCACAAGAGAATCCAATGCCAGACGTAAATGAACAAATGTATCGTTTTCGGATCCACGCAAATCCCATATTTCAGTGGAGTCCACGTTTGAACGAACTAGATTTTATTGGAATATTGTCGAATGTTAGCGCCCTTAAAATTCGTGGGACTTATTCTGCCCAAGGCAAAATTTTTTTGATTCTTACAGCTTATTTTGTTCACTAATAATACAATTATAAGTCTCTACTTATAGACAAACTCAAGTTGGAAAGAATTCACAAAATATTACTGGAATGAACAAATTTAATTTCATTTAGCGGTATTTTTTGATCTGAATTAAATTAGCATTCTTATTCACTAATTTTGTTGAAATAATCATTATGAGTTCATAAATTCATCGATTGTAGTTTACAGCAATTTGTAATATATCGAATTTGTATAATTTTAGATCTTGGTTTCTTGAGTAATGTAAATTTGGGCTCAGCAAGCTTGACTCCATCAGGCGAGCAGCCGAAGGAAGCACATTGGATAGAATCTTGCAGTTGCTTAGAAGGTTTTGTTGGACAGTTTTGTGAATCATGCGCTCCAGGATATCGCCGTGAAATCAAATTCGGAGGACCATTCGATCGTTGCGTAAAGTGTGAGTGCCATGGACACTCCACCTCGTGTGCATCAGAATCAGGTATATTACGCATGTTGATCCAATGATGTCCTGATAATTGAAAAGTTTTCTGAAGACTAAAATTTCTCAAAAATCAAAGTTTAAAATTTTGGATTAAATTTCACTTGGCACAAGAAAAGCTACAAATTTTGTAATTAATATAGGGGAATGCATATGTGAGCATAATACGGCTGGTGACACATGCGAGCGTTGTGCACGTGGATATTACGGTAATGCGTTGCAAGGAACAGTGGATGATTGCACAAAGTGCCCATGTCCTGAGAATGGACCTTGTGTTTTGCACACTGATGGCGATATCATATGTACTGATTGTCCGATTGGATATACGGGTCGCAGGTACCTTACTGTAAAATTGATGCAGGAGCAATAATTATTTCAGTGCTAATAGAATTGTCATGCTTAAATGCATTCTCTTCAGTTTTTGTTACTAAGATATTATGGTTCCTTAAACAAATATCTCACACTGTTTTTAGCAACTCACTTCTGAGCAACATATCAGCACAAATGACTGTTCTCATTAGAACTTGCTAATTCCATACTTGCTTGTTAGCTCATCCAAAAATGGTATTCCTCGTTGACAGTCAGCTGTTTATAATAAGTGCCGGCAATAATTTTAGTGCTCATAAAATGCAGTGAGGAAAATATTCTTTTCTAACTTGAAAAATTGTACTCCAAATAAATAATATTTAATACAGTTAAATGCAATAAATTTCAGACAGTAAATACAATTTTTGTGTAAAGAGGAAATTTAAGAAGTAGAAACAAATTTCCAGAAACTGAAAACAGCTGCAATTGTACTTGAAGTAAAAATTGATTCTATCAAGTGATTGCTTGATCAGTGTACACAAGCTTGCAGTTTATTAATGCTGTTTTCAAACTCTGTATAAGTAATTTCAGGTGTGATGGTTGCGCAGATGGTTTCTTTGGTGCTCCAAACAAAGATAAACCATGTTTAGAATGCACATGTAGTGGTAACATCGATCCAAATAGTATCGGAAATTGCGATTCGTTTACTGGCGAGTGTAAGAAGTGCATTTACAATACAGTTGGCTTCTACTGTGAGGAATGCAAGCCTGGTTATTGGGGTAACGCTCTGTTAGTACCGAAAGGCGACTGCAAAGCCTGCAAGTATGAACTTTAAATATTCAGATTAAAAAACAGCACCATTCTGAACTTTTGTTCTGGTCAGTTTTTATAATATATGCAATTATTGTTTTGCTTCGTTACTCAGAGTGAAGTGGTGCAAAAGGACCGTTAAAAGATTAAGTTATGTGAAACTGTTTCGATGATAGCATCAAAACTTTTCATAAATGTTATGCATAATGACAAATCATTACAGCTGTTTTGCGCCAGGTACTAAACGTCCAGACGTTGATTACGTGATGTTAGAGTGTCGTCAAAGCGATGGACAATGTGACTGTCAAGATCACGTAATTGGTGCCCAATGTGATCAGTGTGAGGTAATACTTTTAATCTTTAATCTTTAAGCTGCCGTCATTAACTTTTCATTTTTATTCAATTACTTATTTTTAGCTGCTCACTACTGCTTTTTTCCATATGTGAAGAAAGCGTTACTACTTGTTACGTCCTAATCAATACTTGCTTACTTTCGAGAGTTTGGGTCTAGTCTAAACATTCTTTACCCCTGTCTGCCAAAAAAAGAGGAACTCAAGAATGAGGAAGTGATTAGTTCTAGAGAAGTTGTGTATTCACTAGTGCTGCCTACAGACTCAGCTACTTCCTCGTTCAACTTGTGTCTGTTACTTATATCTAATAAAAAGAGCGAGTAGACGAATTTAGTTTCCTCAGCCTTAGTCTTATCAAGTTTCACGAATCGCAGAAACTTTTTATTCTTCACATCTTTATTACATGGCTAACTTTTAAATTAATATTGTGAGCAAAACTCTCAGTTTACTAAAATCAGAAATCAAAATTATGTCTGCCATTTCGAAAAGGACATTCTGTACACTCTGTTGTAGTACACTTAAAAAAATAATAAATATTACACTTTTACTTGTATTTTTTACGTATGAAAGTGGGCGTTGGCATGAAATTATGTGTTTCATTTAATTAAAATTTTTAGTTAAATAAATTTAGAACGAAAAGTCAGAGGATATTTTGAAAGGAATGGGTTGGGGAAGAAAGTCCTAAACAAAGTGTACTATTATAATTTCTGCCCTTGACAACTTCCGGGATTCTCTCACTGAAATTAATATAACGACAGAAGTGTAGAACTTTTCTTCCTTGTGATTAACATGAGAATCTGTACGTTCTTGCTTAGTTCTTCTATGATTACCTTCTCTCCCTGTCCACGTTTTTTTGGCTGGACATGTACTCGTGTGTTCAGCGAGAATCATTTATGTTTCATAGCCATCTCCGCCTCCTAAAAACTCCATAAAAACATTCATTCTGCGCCTTGCTTCCATTCTTGTTAAATTTTCCTTCCTTCAATTCTTTTATCATCCAGTGTTTGCTTTGTGTGCTTGAAAAATTTTCTTCATTTATCATCTCAATAACTTTTGTCTGCTCAACGCAAAAATCCTTCAGTACTATACTATTAATAGTAAAGAAAGAATAAAGTGTTAATTATACGATTAAAATGAAAATTTTAAATATTTTTTTTTCAATGAGTCCTTAGTAATTTTTGATACAAAGTCATGACGTAAGAATTGTGACAAATTATTTTTAATTTTTCATTTGCGTCTAGCTTACGTAAAGTAAAGCAACCCGTGTATTTACTACACATATCTCTTTTGAAACTTGTCCACTAACACAAAGTCGTATACACAAATAAATACATATTTACATCACATATAGATAGATACAAAATATTTTTTCTACTTCTGTGGTCACAAGATGTTGTGACCAGTCAAAATATCTAAGTAATAGTGTCTACAACGATAATGCAATAAATGTTGGTCAAATTTTGCAAAGAGCTTATCGCAGAAGTGACTTTATCAAAGCAAAATCTTTTTGGTTGTAAATTTTTGTCATTTCAACATTTTGAACTGAAAAGTTATAATTATTCATTACTAATGTAATGAGAAGTTGTGCGTGCAGACGACAATTGTAAGCATAAAAAGGAGAGCAAACATTTGTAGACGCGTTTGGATGCGAATACTCACGCATTCTGCTTTATTCTTCAGAAACTGAATTGAATTAAAATTGAACGTTTACTGATCTGTGCGAGCATACGTCTCGAAAAGAATGAATGAATTATTTGTGTGCCTTTTCACTTTTTACTAATCAAAAATTGTAGTGAATTTTTTTGCGTGTCTATGCGTGATGTGTTTGTGTGTGTGCCTGAGTGGAGTGTGTCTCTCTCTCACTGTTCACATGTGTGTATGCACACAACAAGGGACACAGCATTTATCTGCACTTTCGTAAAGTTCAATTTTACTACGGGCCTATTTTTTGTCTTGCAAATGTCTGCTCATTACAACCCATAGAATTGGAAATTCTTCATGCGTACACAGACGTACAGACACGAGAGCACACACACACACACACACACACATACACACACATACACACATGTAGTTAATGCTATCAAAGTAGACAGCGTAGTAGACATAGTGAATTTTTTTTGAAATGAATGTGTTTGTACTCTCTGTTTGCTTACGCTTGAATAAAATTTGCACAATTGCAGAATAAATACACTTGCCGCTGGATACATCTGTTTTGTTTACGTATGTCTACACACAGCATTTTTGCGCTAGCATACATGAACGTGCTTGATCATTTCATTACACATACAAAGTTTAATAAAAAATTAGAGCTGGGCAAATAATCATAATTCATTCAGTCGTTAACTTTGAAATGCAAATAAATGTGCTTATTTTAATCACGAAGTTACCTCGAACATGTATAAGAATAATAACCTTTTTTGGACGGTACTGCTAGTGTTGACCTGACTGCAAACACAGTACAGAACTCTATGCTGCTTGATGACCTGAAAACTCTTAATTCTTGTCTATACAAAGCATGCTGGCCAAAACTCAGCTTTCTTCAGGCTCGCTTAATTCGTTTAATCGAAAATGAGAACTTTAATTCTCAAGTATTTTACAGAAAGCTAGATAAAAATCTCAGAATGTTTCTTCATAAGACCAGTCGCATTGGAGAATTCTCATGTTAATTACGACATAATTTGAATAAATTTTCAGCCGGGGTATTTCAACTTAACTTCGGGAAGTGGCTGTCAGCAATGTGACTGCGACGTTCTCGGCAGCATCAACAGCACGTGTGATGTGCTTGATGGTCAGTGCTCATGCAAGCCAGGGGTTAAAGGTCGAAGGCCAGTTCATTTATTTATTGTTTTAATTTTGATCTTTGATCTTGGAAATTTTAAAGTCCTCAGTATTTCAGTCTCCATAATTTTTCTGCATCACTGAACTTTTTGGGCGTTCAGAAGCTTTACACACCAAAAAAGAAAAATTTCTTGCTAATCTTAGAGCAGACTTTTTTTTGGCAATTCAAAGACTTGTTAAAAATTGAAACATACTCTAAAATTATGTCACTCTTAGAGTAAAAGTAGTAACAATATTGGAAAAAAGCCAAGAAATAATAGTCACAGTAATATAAAAGATTCTGCCAAGTTTACTATTGCTAAGAATCTGTTATTATCATTTATATGCATACATATATAAAGGAATTATATAAGAAAATGTTTATTATTAAAACAAAAATGACAAATTTCGAATTATTTGTTACTTACATTTTTTATTACTATCATTTACTTGTAGCACATTATTTATTTATGTATTTATTTATTTATTATCTATTTTATATTTAGATTGTTTGTTTTTCACTAACACAATTATATTTGTTTGTTATAGAATACTAAAGAAATGCAATTTTGTTTACATACTAAATGCAAGTTGTGAACTTTGTCAGTTTCAAAGAAATAAGCCAACTTCATTTCATACATTTAACTCTCTTCAGAGTCAAATTGAAATTGCAATGTCATTTCCTCATTTCCCTTGTTTGGAAGCAAAGTTTTTGGACTGTTCTCAGTACTTCTGCAAGTCACTTATTGCAACGTAAAAAAATGCATAGCACATTCATTCCACAATTAATGAGTATTGCTATAATACTGCAAAAAATGTGTAGACTTGTTACTGGAAAATACAATAAATAATAAATAAAATAATAAATAAATAGTAATATTAAAAATAAATGCTGCATTTATAATATGTATGAAAATATATACGATTCGTTCATTACTGAGCGATGATCAGCAATCCGTAAATACCTTTTGCATTACTGCGACTATTTTTCTTTCACTTATTCAAAAGTTTGATTCTCGTCACAAATTTTTGTTCAAATGAATGGATATTGCAAGCATAACTCAATGGATATGATGTTTTGTTGGTACAAATAAAAGAGATTATTCGCTCATTACTTAACTGCTTAGTCAATAAGTCTTCATCTTTGACTCGCAGCTGAAGAACACTGCAAATGAATGAATTCTAGTGCAGTATAATAGTACTTTTCAGCTGATGAAAGATGCGATTGTATTTTAGGTGCGATCAGTGTGAAGCTGAACATTACGGGTTTGGAATGAACGGCTGCCACCCGTGTGACTGCGATGTGATCGGTTCGGAATCCTCACAATGTGATGTCATCAGTGGTATGCATTCGTTTATTAGATATTACACTGCTGTTTGAGCAAAATTTTGATTCTTCTGCAGAATTTCGCATTCATTTTGTTGTGTTCAGCTATTAAAATCAGAAACATTCACTGTCTGGACAAAAAAAGCCCCATTTTTTAACTTGAAAGTAATGAAATGCTTAATTATTTGTTTGCTATTCCGCAGAAATAATTCAAATTTAATTGGAAATATAACTTTAAAATGGTTATTCATAATTCAATGCAATTTTGAAATGATATTTTTGGACTAAGCTGGAAATAAGTGCGAAATGCTCATTTTTCAATAACAATTTCTTGGAAAGTGAACATTTAGCCTTTTCAGAATTTTATCTGCAAATTAAACGCTTGCCACTCATATAATATTATGCAAAATGAGTATTATATCTAAAAATTATGATCATCAATTCTATCTGCTGGAGATTTGCTGATAAAATTGTAAAAATCAAATAGGCATATCAAAAAGTTTAGTCAAATAAGATTGCGCGGAAATGTAGTAAGCATTGAGAATATAAGAAATTAACTGTGAGTAATTTATAATGAAATTATAACTAGGAAAAAACGAATGTATTGTTAAGAATATTTTAAAAAAGCAATATTCTCAGTTAGTGATATTAAAGTAGAAACTGAGTAGTAATTATTATATTAACAGCTAGTAATCTTTCAGGGCAGTGTTTGTGCCGTGATCATATCGAAGGACGACGATGTGATCATTGCATCGAGAATCGTTATAATCTACAGGCTGGCTGTTTACCTTGCGATGATTGCTATTCTTTGATACAGCGACGCGTTCACGATTTTCGCAAAGATGTCACTGTTCTTGAAGAGACGCTTAAAGAAATTATTGAGAATCCTGCACCGGTATGTTATTCCAATTTTGCAATGTTTGAAAAATTTTTTAGTGAAAAGTTCGTGAAAAAGCCAAAAATGCTTATATATCAGATTTATTCACGAAGAGTTTTGTCTTTAATTCGACAGATCATTGAGGTGCTGTGATTTGCATTACCATCACAAAAAATGACAAAAAAAACCTCATTATTTATTTTTGGTACCAGTAATTCTGGTTGAAGTTAGCAACAATTATTTTGTCGGAAGAAATTTCAATTTTTTGTTTTTGGTAAATGAAAATTGTTCTCAGCATTTAAACTTAATTTTTTTCAAGGTTGATGACAAAGAATTTGACAACTATGTAAATTCTGTCAGCGCAGAAGTGGAAAATTTAACGGCGATTGTTAACAACAAATTAGGTGAAATAATTATCAATTTCTTATTACAGGTAAACTTAACTGAAAAAGAGAACACAGCTTAGCTGGAATGTGTTAGAACAGTCTCAGTTGTTCTGCACGGTTCAGGAAAAAGTCTGAAAAAGTCTGATTCCCTATTTTTTGCATCGTTCTCCTAAAATATAGAGTGGTTCTAAAGCATCTTTAATTTCATTATCAATGATTCTAATGATATCTAATGGTGAACTTGAGAATAGATTCATTTCGGAAAAAAATATTTATTACTCATAGATCGTTATGATTTTCTTTTCAAGATTAGAAAATTGTTCTAGCTGGAGATGACTCGCAACTAATTACACAAGTGAATAAACTCAAGAAGGATTTGAAAGATGCCGTAAAATTATTGGATTCAGTAGATGACACTATTAAAAGAGCTGATGGAAAAGCTTCAAAAGTAGCGGAGACCTTGCAGCGTTGGAAGGTGATAAAAGGTACGAATAGATAGATTACAAATCTTGAGGATATGTTAGTAGTTGTATTAAATAAACGGAGTACGATAAAGGTTATATACTTTATTCAAAAAATGTACCAGTAATTCAGAAAAAGAATTATTGACATAATAACTGAATTGTTGAAGTGAAATGAATCACTTGTTGAGATTATTTCTAGCTGTTACTGCACATTGCTAAAAATTAGTCATTGAATTGTTTTTGATCAGCATTTAAAGCCCAAATGACACGTCAAATCACACAAGATTTTGCTTCGTTCTACTGCTCTGAACTGAGAACTAGCGAATATATTTATAAAAAGAAAGAGGGATTTTCTCGTTAATTTGTTACACTGATTAGAAAATTATATTTTGCTATATTTTCAGATGGAGCAAGGAATGATTTGGAGAATGCACTGTATTACTTGGAAACAGAAGGACAAACACAGTGGGAATTAGCTCAAGAAGCGTCTCGAAAGTACGGTGAACAAAGTCAGCAGGTATGCAAGAAATGCGCTTTGCTGCAAAGTTGCACTCATTTAGTTCCTCATTCAAATTAGGAATAAGAGCAGACAAAATTATGGTATGGGAAAGATATATATTTTACAAAATTTGAAATTTGATCCAAGTATTGTTAATTTGTCATTTCATATTAGCGACAGGAATTTCATTGTTTATCTTGTGGCCAAGATTTTACAGTATTATTACTATAAGGAAGTTTTCGCAAAAATTAATAACTTTTAAGTTGTCGGAAATTGCCCAAGAAGCTTTGAAATTGGCTGAGCAACAAGAAAATCGTAGTGCTGAGATCGAAGCATTAGCAGAAAAGATTGCGAATAATTCGAAGCAAGCACTGGTTGAAGCTAAAGAAGCCATTTTCGGAGGTGAGATTGAAGCACTTAACTGACAGATCGAAATTTTTTCTTGTGAACAGAAAAAACATTAGCTAAATATTTTATCATTTCAAGATTAGAAGATTTAGGTGAAGCTATCAGCAAAGAAATTGCAATCATGATGAAGCGCTTGAATGCAACCGAGAAACTACTAAATCAAACTTATAAACTTGCCGAAGAGCAACTTGCGGAAGCTGATCGGGCATATAAAGCTGCAGCAGAAGGCTTAACCACTGTGGAAGGCTTGCGCTTACCGAATATTAATCCACAACAAGTAATTCTTCTCGTAGATCATATATATATACCAATAAACTGATCAGATAATACAGATCAAATCTGAGATAAGAATTTAAGATTGACAAATTGTTCTATCGGATCTTCAAAAGTTGATGTAAAAGAATTGAAGTTCAGGAAATAATGAGTTGTATAAGGCCTAAATAATTAAATGTACAGATTTTAGCTAAAAAGTCTTGAAATTAGATTGAACAAGAAGCGAAGCGAGTTGCGGAAGATGCTCAAGCCACAGCTCAAAACGCAAAAGAACAAGCAGCTGCAAACAAAGAACTGATAGAGAATGCAACGCGTATTCTTGCTGATGCGAAATATGAATTACAGCGTTTTCAAGATCAGCAAAAAGTTGGCTTATAAATTGTTGGAATATTACAGGAAAAAGTGAAAATTTGAATGTCAACAAAATCTAGAAAAGAAAGTCACTTGCTTAGCAGAGGGAATTATTTTAGTTTTACGTTATCCTTCCGACTTTTTGACTATTTCAGGTTTCGGATGAGCTATTAGCAGACGTAGATGCAGCAAGAGTTCGCATCATGGATGCTGTTGCACTAGCTGAAAGTACTTTAGAAGAAGCTCAGCACACTTTAGAAACACTCAACGGTATTTTGCTTTCATTTGATTCTTATTGAGAACAGTGAATATTAATATGAATTTGCAGACTTTCAAGAACGAGTCGATGCTAGCAAATCAGAAGCAATTGAAGAATTGAGCAAGTTGAAAGATATTGAGAATGAAATAGCTCTAGCTGAAGACACAACTCGAGAGGCGGAAAATGCCATCGGCAATGCGAAAAATGACGCGCAAATAGCAGAAGAAATCGCTTTGCAGGCGGAAAAGGAAGCGAAAACTATCAGCAAAGTTTGTTTTTCCAAGCTATCATTCGTATTTCCAATAACGTGTTATCAGTGAATTACATCATTAATCAGTTCAGATCATTTGATCACTTTATAACTTGAGATAAGCACAGACATTCAGTCTACTTAGTTCTAACTGGTTATGTTACTACTTATGTTTCTGCTAATAATTGTACGCTTCAAATTGCATTACGGTGAGATTAAATAGTGCATACTATTTTATCATTTTTAGAAAGCGTCTGAATTACAAAATCAAACACAAAATTCACGTGAAATTGCAAACGATTTGAAATTAAATGCTGATCAACTGCTCAACGATGTACGAGAAACGAGTACAACTATGGAAGATTACCGTCGACAAGCTAGCACAGATAAATCTCGCGCATCTGAGGTATCTTCCCACTTCAACAATATTTTTTACAATACAGGCGATTTTTTCTCAATTTCTATTGATTAGGACGATTTATTGATAATGTCTTTCATTTCTTGTGATGAATATTTTTAAGGCTGTCCAAAAAGCGCAATTGGCCGAAAATGCCGCTGAAAATGCAAACAAAACTATTGGTGATGCTCAGAATAAACTTAAAAACATTATTGACCAACTGAGTGAGTCTTTTATGCTACACATAAAAATGCACAGAAAAGTAAAATTTTTGTAATTTTCTTAAGCTTTTCTCTAATGCTTTGATTTATTGTTTGGCTACTTTTCACGAAAAGTTTTCGACTTGCAAAATAATAAGTTTAACAAATACAAGAAGGTAGCAAAGTAGCATGATGACAGGTTTATCGAAGTAGATACTACAAAGATGGTGCTTGTTTTGTTGCTTGTGATAAATATAGCAGTAGATGTAGCACAGGTTGATCGTCGCTTCAGTTTGCCTGGAATTACTGGAAATTTTACTAAAAGTATTTCTTTCTTGCAGAATCACTAGATAATGTAAATAGTGACGAACTGAATGAATTAGAGAAGCAGCTGGATGAGGCCGAAAAACTGTTAGATGATGCTGATTTGGACAAACAGGTCTGCCTTTCTTCTGCTTCATTCTTTCTTTCAAGGAAAGAAAATTCGAGTGACTCAAACTTAATAGCTTTCAGATTCGTTCTTATTTTTTGTTGATACTTTTTTGATTGAAAAATTACTATCATTTGTTGTTATTTATTTATTATGCAATATACAACATTACAATTTTGGGGTGATGATTATCACAGAAAGCTTCAGCAAATCCTTTCAAGAGATAATACTTTAAGGAAAGGTTTGCAAATAGAAGTCCACAAATTATTCTATTTTTAAATGATAATTCTAAATCAATTAGGTATGTTTCGATAGATATGCATACTCGTGAAATTGGTAAAAGTAACTGTGATGAACACTTATTTCAGGTATCGTTGCTCAAAGAACAAAAAATCGAACAAGATCGCACCATCACGCAATTCAAGAATGAAATTGATACTTTAAAAGATGAAGTCGAAAATCTTGAAGAGATTCGTGATTCACTGCCAAACAGGTGCTTCAATGTGATTAATTTGGAACAAGAAGGACACAAATAATTCAAACTTCCATATGATCGAACTGCGAATTAATTTTACAAATTCAGAGTGCAAGATATAAATAAAAGTTATAGGTATTGAAATTATCATTCATAAGCTGGTATCTTGGAGAGTAAAAAAACTCTTGATGCAATTAATCTCATCTTTTTCATTTTTTATCAAATTATGTTCTCCTTCTGAAGTCAAGACTGGATTCTATGCAAATAGATCAATGATTAATTTATTGATCTAACACTTTTTACAGCTATAACTTTTATTTTCATCTGCCAAGTGGAACAAAAACAAAACTTTACCAAAAACCTTTAACTCTAACCAAAAACTGTTTCTTTTCATTTGCGTTTTTGCGCGTGTCACTCGTTGCTGTTTTGTTATCTTACTTGAACATGTTTTTTCTTCATGTGCTAACATGTGTAGTTTCGAGCAATCAGAGTGATCAGCATAGCACTTGACTGTGATAAACGTACTGATCTACTGATTGCTAGCAGTTAACCAAAACATTTGCACATTAGCTGTCATTACTTTTGCTCTCTTGAGAGAGTTTATTTTGCGTAAACTAAACTGACTCACTCAAAGTTACGTATTGCAAAACTGATCACGGCGGAAATTGCTCGTATTTCTTCACGTTTTAATCACTGCCTTAGTTCGTGTTCCAATTTTTTAGTTTTTCAAATGTGTCTTTTTACAATGCTATCAATGATTTTCATGCTGTTATCATTTATTTAATCAATTCGCAACTTTTTAGGCGCAAAAGTTAGCTAATGTATATTTTGACTGTTTGAACTGAGCTCCCATTCAAGAATTGGCATTCCTTTTCAGCTTTTCATGCTATATTCTTTATCAGTTTTAAAAATTTCAACCTAAATTGAATTAATTATCCAATTTCCAATTTTTGTCAGCAAGCCATATCAATTATTTATCGGTTTATTTCCATTATTAAAAGTGTACTATCATGTTGATTAATCCATTGATTGATTGAAGAGTTATTTATCTGATTCCAGCTCTGTCAACTGCCCCACGTGTACAAAATGAATTCTCCTTGTTTTGTATTTCTTCAGCTTCATCACTTAATAATTTCACGCTAATCTACAAATTTAGAAGCATTTTTGCCCTCTATTATGGCTACTATTATTACTACTGTTGTTACTACCATTACTACTCTCGTTCGCTTATGCATTCTTTTCTCCTTATTGTATTTACTGATGTTAGTGCTATTACACTCGGTTCTTTTCCATGTCAATTCTAAACCTCGATTCTCCTATACTTTGAGAGTTATTCTTCGCAGTGTGGAATACCATCCATCCATTATAATGCTCCAAACTTGTACTACATACCGCACAGATGTATCCCGTTTGTTCTTTGTGTGGGTTAACTTAATTCTTATGGATTTGTTCTATGATCTTAGCGTTAAAAGATTACTAATATGTCATTGCTGTGATCATAATTATCCTTCACATTGTTGTGCTCACATACCGCAATCACTTTTTGTATCTTACGCCAAAAAAAGTTGTTAAGTTATGGCACAACTCATTTCTGGCTTCTACCTTTTCATACAGGTAGAAGCCAAGAAATGGACTTGTACCTGTGAGGATAGATAGAGGCCAAGAAATTTCTATTACTAAGGTAACAAAATTGTAATCCGATAGCTCCTGCTATGCTTTTAAATAAGAAAAATCCAATTAAACTATCAGATGTCTTTGTTTTTAATTACACAAACTCGAATGTTTTCTTCCGTTTATTGTTTGACAAATATAACGCCAATGAACTGTTGCTTTATTTCTCCATTAAATATATTATATTAATATTGCTTTATTTTCAATGTGTGCAAGAACATGTTTTTCAATATTCACCCTTGACGTCAGATTTCTACCATTGCAACTACCATTTTTTAGAAATTCTAACAGATGAACTTTACAGGCACTCTTACAAGTGAAATCTAATTAAAAGCAAGACACAAATTTTAGTTCCATCTCCAGTTACGATGGTAATTGCTTAATTTTGATCATACGTGACTGGTAGATGAGTTTGTTTCATCAAAAGATTTGTTGCTTTTCTTAGCGAACTTTAATTTCTTAATTGAACAAAAAAGTTGTATTAAAAAATCTGACAACTGAAATATACACATATATGTACTGACTGATCATATGCTAGCCATATGTACATCAAAACACATCTTAATACTTAAATAAGAAAATTGCTGAGCGAAAGTACTTGCTAAAACACAATGTTTCTTACCCGCATTCAGATACCCAAATGTTTAATTGAAAGAATGCACCATATATGCTCTTAATTATTCAATAAGCGTATCTACAAAACTATCCAGCTCTTCATCACTTTTCGCTCCTTCAATACGTCCAACAACTTCACCCGCTTTAAATGCAAGTATAGTGGGTACTACATTCACTTCGTAATCAATAGCCAAATCTGTTGCATAGTCAACATTAACTTTTGCTAATTTAACCTAAAATACATCAAGTCAACCAAAAGACACAATCATAATCTGACTGAAAGAATTTTAAACATTTTTGCTTTACATATATATAGCTAGGATAACAGTAGATTTTTATTTTTTCATAAATTTCTGGATATAAGTCACTTGAAAAAAAACCTAGTGTTAGAATAATACTATATGAAGTACTTGAAGATTAATAGCAACTCTTTTTATGAAACATTTTACCACAAGAAGTGCTAAAATTATTACATAAAAGTTAGTTATTTCTATGCACTATAGTGATCTACTATATATTTTACTCAAATAATTGTCAGTTCTTTCGTTATTATAAAACTAACATTTCCTTTTCGACCAATAATTATAGCTTCAATACGTGGTCCTAACATCTTGCACGGCCCACACCAATCAGCATGAAAATCTACGATTACTGGTACAGAAGAGTTAATGACCTATAACTACAATATAATACAGTTTTCTTTTAACTTCAAAACACATCTTCTGAATCCCAGTTAACAAGAGTGTTGATCAAGATTAGAAGCAACAAGAAAAACAAAATTATCCCGTCTCGTTTTCAGGAGAGTAAAAAACAGATTCTAAAATTAAATTCTCATCTACACATTTGATATGGTAAAATTAAGTGTGCAACAACTAAAATTTTCAGAAGAAATGTGTCAAAATACAAACCTTTTCAGAAAAATCATCTTCATCTTGTACTTCGAAAACTATGGCCTTCGATTCCTCAGTGCAGAACATCCTGCGAAACTCTCGGTTTTTTGGTTGCAGAAGATAGTTCTGGAAATTATGATAACCGTCAGAGCTAACTGTCTTTCACATTAAAATAAAGATCTTAACCCTCCTGCGCTAAATTCTAAAGTTATCACGTTATCTTAGAGTTCAAATAAAGTATGTATAACATGTAAAAATGCAATACAGAGAAGAAAATGTCATAAGAAATACTAAGTATCAACTTTGCAAGATGTTAGAAAGTTTTATCAAAAATGATGAAAATTAACGTACATCTGAGCTTGGCAGTTTTTGCAGAGATGTTTTTACCAGTGGTATGAGAAAGGAATAATAACACTGAGTATTCGATGCAGCTTCATACTGATTAGAAAATAACGTACACATGCGGTTGAACTGCAGTATACGTGAACCTTTCAACATTCTGTAAGACCTAGAATAATTAACAGACTATTAGAGGAATAAAGCAAGTATACACAGTTAAATAGACCAAAACATTGTGCAGACGGAACATGAAATGACTAATTTGGTCAAAAATTTAGATTTGCCTGTAAAAATAATACGAATGTTAAACCTTATAAATGAGCAATAATAGCAAAAAAAAAAGTAATAAGCAAGGTATTAATAAAGTTATTATTAAACTTGAAGAAATATTACAAGTAAAAAGCAACAAACAATCCAGAAACTCATACTGATTTGTAGATGTTGCTAATTCGCAGTTTCTGAATTGCTCGCTGATTCTTATTAAAAAGTGAGAATAGTTAATTAGCTTTGATTACACATTCACATCAAACTGGAAATTGATGAAACTGAGTGGCGAAGACAAACTTAATTCTCGTAATTATTAGTAGCGTAAGACGAAAAATTAGTATTTTCTGTTGACGCTTTTTGCAATAACACTGCTTACAATCTAAACACAGTACACAAAGCTACGATGAATTAATTCTACTACATGATGCCAATAATTAATAACTCCTTTTACGTGACCAATGACCAGTGAACAAAAAAATAAGCAATCAATGCGCAGAATAACCTTTAACATTGAATTTGCATACAAAACAGTGATTGTCACTTGAAATCATACTTTTATAATAATCGTCCAACCGTAAGATACCATGGCACTACGTTGCATACTGTCCCTTCCACAATTATGCGATGTGATTGCAGAAGAATCTTGCAAAATGTGTAGATGAGGATGTGGTACGGTGCAGTGTTTTTACAGGATTGAAATTACTGTGCTGAGATATATTTGAATTCAAAGGACTACTTTACTGTACTTTCCGCACCCTTCTTCACTTCAGGAAGTTCTCTTCAGCTTTTTCATACTTCGAAATATTGTTAAGTGTTGTATTTCTTTCAAAAACTCATTCTGCTTCCAAACGTAACGTTTCATCAATTGCACCTTTGCACTGTATTTTGCGTGCTTCTCTGTGCATAGTAATGTAAACTGGTGAGAGCAGTGGAATACCACTTTTACTATTTCTAAATTTGCATCACATTTAAAGTATATTGCAGTTCAGCTGTTAGCAATAAATTATTGTGTAATATACAGAAGTATTTTCATCTTTTAATTATTAGCACTGAATCATACTTAAGTGTAGACTCATTAGCCAAATATTATGTTTCATGGTGACCTTCAGTTCGCTGTAAAAAAATATAACTTTTTATTTTCTCCAACACGAAAATCAGTAGAAAGTTTTCACGTTAAAACTGCCGGTAAGTTCAGAAGTAACACGTCTAATAAGAAACAACAAGATGTAAAATAAACTTTAAGTTTTTCTTCTTTCAACCTTTGCCGTACTAATACGTCTTTTTGGATATTTCGCTGTACGTTTTCTTTCAAATTCATTACTCCGCTTGCTTGCTTTACCTCCATCACCATAATTATTACACTCATTGTTCATATTTTCGTTATCACTGCTATCACTGTTACTTCTCTTAATTGTCTCGTCGATTTCAGTCCTATCAATACATATTTGCTCATCTGATTGTTTCCTGATTTTAAAGATTGTCTCTTCCGTTCCCTCACAATATCTTCGCCATCTAAACGCACAGACACTAATTTAAATATTTTTCATCCAATTACACAAGAATTTGTTCTATCTACCAATTTACAAAAGGCATTTGAAAATGGTGACGAAGGCATCTACAGAAGCCATTATTTGCAAACCCGCTATTTAGCGCGACTTCCGCTAAACACAAACTGCAATCTGATTACTTAATTTCTTAAATTATATCTATTTCGAGGTTGAAACTGATGGGAATACTTCTAGTACATGAAGTAAACGCAAGTTTTTTTCCTCAGTTGAAAAGTGTGGTCTTTAAGATAGTCTTTTAACTTACTTTGCAAATCTTCCAAATGCATGTCGGAATTGCTGGACATTGGGACTCTGCACATTCAACAAGTTGCAAAAGTATTTGAAAACCTTGTCCATTTTGAATACATAACTGTAAAATTACTATGTCTATATAAAAGTAGCTTGTGAAAGTTAAAAGATAAATACTTTACTTTTTTCCATTTCATTTTAAAATTATGTTTTGTTGTTCAGAAGGATAGATAGTGTTTTTGTGTGGATTTTAATGACCTTAGCTGCCATTGTATTTTGCTCTGGTCACTGCTTTCTTTGATACAAAAATTAAGAATTAACAGCTGCGAATTATCTATTACTAATCGCTTTGTTCTAAAATGTACAATTTTCTGGACTGATTTTCGTGTCTGCAGTTGATTAATAGAAAATAATGAAGTAAAAGTTACCACTGAGGATCGTAATCGAAGGCTCGGCATGTAACATATGCAATTGCATGTAAGCCACATGACCACATATCGTCTTGCTTCTCGATTGCAATCTCATACCTTACTTTTACTTCATTATTTGATGTTAAATGCCCGAACATGTTGAAAATTTGCTCTGCTAGCCCTTGATTTAACTAAAATTATATTTAAAAACTCGAATTCAATTAAATTTTATAATCACATTTATGACGCAAGCTATAATTTTTTTGAGAATTTTAAATCGCATCCATGTAATGGTTTGGTCAAGAATATATTTATTCTTAAATTGAAGGTAATTTACGGCATCTCTTGCTTTTCTTCTGGAATTAGCAAGCGAATCGAACACAACAACAGTGTCCTCAAGAAAATTCCGTTCAACCAACACGTAGTGCTCCCTTCTTTGATCCAGAAGAATTTGAAGCACCGGTTTCCTTGAAGTTATAAATTTGTCTAAATTTTGGGGTTCCAGCTGAAAAAGTAGAACTGGTGCAAATATTATTATAAAAATTAATAGGGTTTCAAAAGATTACAAACATCTAGGATGCTAAGAGCGACTACGAAAACCTGAAGCGACATTTTGCAAGCCAAAACTTCGTCTTCTATAATTTGAACTGATAGTCTAATTCAGCAGGTCAACAATGATTTCATGGAGTAGTGTATTACATATGTGATTAGCTAGAAATCAGTCTGTCTATTCAGTGCAATAATGCATAGAGCAATTTAGACAGTTTAAATGATTATGATCAGAATCGATCAAGGCACTTACAAGAATGTACTGCATAGCGAGCATTCCATCAAAACGATTGCGCAGTGCAGTGTTCAACTTGTCACAGTATTCATTGATTAAGTCATCTGCAATCCTTTCGCCGTAACAAATCTAGAATCAAGCAAAAGCAATGATTCAGTTGCAGAAACAAATTTGAGCAATTTTGGAAAGATATTGCTTGCTTGCATTCAAAAGCATTGTTTACTTGTTCATGATGTACTCGTCTTTTTCTGCTATTTTTCCAGATACTCTCTGCCCCACCGCTGATTCGATTTTCATTTTTTCTTCCAGAATCGACACTTTTTTTCTGTGTATAACATCCATGGTGATTGCGAATTCTTGCACGTACTATAGCATAACTGTCGTTTTGCGTTAGTGAAGAACGGGCAAAAATGGAAGAGGTAGGTAATACTCGACGTGTGCTTCTAATCGATGGTCTTCTGAAAAGTACTCTCTTCAGTATTTATCTAACAAAAATTACTTTGGTCTGTAGCATCTTTAAATGTAAAATATGAGTAAATCTCTCTTTTTCACATACATTATTCGATTTCCGTGAAAACTGCTTAAAAAATAATAGTGTGATATAAATTAGGCATAATGGTCGACTATTACGTAAATAACTGTTAACAAGTTAGACATTTACAGCACAGAAGTGAAGAAGACGGTGCTTAGCAAGCAAATAAAGTGTAAAATAATCTGTTATTCCCCACATGCGTATTTTTTTCTTGAAATTCCAAAAAGTAAGCATGTTTCTGGGGTTGCTTGCTATCGGGAACACATTGCGTCGGAAATATCAGACAGATACTCAACCAGTCATAGAATTTTTTATAGCGCAGAAATATAGAATATAGGACTTATCATATTTACCAACTTATAAATTGATTGTATGCGTAACTTGAAAGTAATGAAATAGAAAAATTTTGACGCAAAGTTATTCTAATTACATGAGGTTTAGTTGGAGAAGTGGGAGTGAAATCTTGACCCTTTTGGCTCTCATCTCAGTTTAGGAATCAGTCAAATTGTGTTAGTAAGATGCTGAGAATGGTTCAGTGGTTTAGAAATGCTAATTTGACTACCTTTAATGATAACTGCTATGGGTCCGGATGTAACAAGTTTACACGTAACAAGTATCTATTGCGTAGGGTTTGCTGTCTTACTTTTTCCAAACTTGCTTTATGCAAAGTACTACTTTATTGACACAGTTGTAATAATTATCTTTAACATTACTATTACCGCTCTCATTATTATCCGAATTCCTGCATTCATTTTATTTCATTTACTTATTTTAAAATGACTTACGATATTTCCACATTGTTTTTCTCTTCATCCTTATCTGATGCACTGTCATTGTTCGCCGAAATTAGTCCCATGGTCAAGAAGAAAAAATCTAACGTATGGATTAGCGCGACGAAGATGCACACAAGACTGCACAACCGACGAACTCAAAACAGACTGTAAAATTCAATGAAATCTCATTCATGCAACAACTCATTAATTATATTCCGTGAATAACTGTGAAAATTTGCATATTGTGTTAAGATTTGAATCAATAATTGTGAAAAATTTGCATATTGGTGTTGGAATAGTCAAAAGAGTTGTGGTGTGCATGATTTCAGCTTTTTCAGTTACATTTCTTACTTATGCGCAATTTTTCAAAATTTTTTTCTTTCTTAACTTTTTATACCTTAATATTTGCTCTTATTTCGAAGGAGATGATATTATACCAGAAACATACAGAGTCATGATGTATTGTTGAAGCTATAAACTTGTGTTATTAAGATACTGTAGAAATATGAAGTAAACTCACGTTTTTGTATTATTCTTTAGCGAAAAGAGATTTTTTTAACTAATTTCTACTAGCTTTAATACGAAATCCGTCTTCTTGCTTGTATTAAAACTTTGAAGTATTCGCTTTTATGAATATGAAATATATCAGACGAAAAACAGATTTGAATAAAGTTAAATCTTTAGATGTTTGGATCGGAAATAACCCTTCAACACTTTTACGTATCAGATGAGCAGGATTTGTTCCTTCAGTGCTCCTCATTACGTCGTCAAGTATTTTGCGATGAACAGCATGTAGAAGAATCAATTGAGTTCGATGGTAAAGATGAAGACTGTCAGCACATTGCAGCTTTTAAGAGAGGAGGCGGCTGTGTCATTGCTACTTGTCGCTTACGTTTTGTTGATTCCTACGTGAAACTAGAACGAGTTGCGGTCCATAAAGTATTCTTATGCTTTTTTAATCTAAAACTAGATTTTTCATTAGTGGATAATATATTAATTCATTGTGTTTTATGTATACATAATAATGTAATTTTATTGTGATCTTTAGTGGTCAGTGACATTGTTCGTTAAAAAACATAAACTCTACTTTCCGAAAGGTACTGTGATCTTTAAAAATTGACTTTTTAGTTTTTAGCAAGACTGAAAACAAATTTCGTTTTGAATTTTGCTGAATTTCTAAAATCAGCGATTATAATCAGCTTAATATTTTAGTTAGCTTGGTAAATTTTAACTGTAAAAACTTGAACGCACTACTTTCATGGAAAACTCAGTAAAAAGTCAAGTTAGCAAGGGTTTTTGACAAAGTTTCTTTGAAAAAATAGTTTCGAGTACTTTTATTTTGATATTATGGAGATAAAAAAGCATTAATTATCTAAAGATCAAAATCGAAAATGATCTGAAATTTCCTGTAATTGTTTATCACAATATTGATTTCAATAAAGCAGGAAGTAATTCACGTATCACAGAACAAATGAGTAGTTTTGGCTCGTTGGAGCAGAAACTTTCTTATCGCCTACTGCCAATTTATTTTTAGATTTTTCTTTCAATGACGAATAAGATATGAGGTAGGTCGGGATTTATAATTAAATTTGCATTTTAATCTTAATTACAAACTGACATCCATTTATTCGCTGTTAAATTTTCTAATTTTTTATTTAAAAAAATTCTAAGCAGTAAGAATATGTTTTGCAGGATTGGAGGAAACGATATATTGGTTATCAGATATGTCGACATGCTATTAGATTATTAGAAAGTCACCATCATGAGAAAATTTTGGTGACGTATCCGTTTTGTAGCGCGATAAAATTTTTTGAAAATCTTGGTTTTACGGTAATATCGGATGAATTCACGAGTGCTGAAAAGGCACACAAAGTATGTTTTGTCCTAATTAGCTTTACACTCGATATGCTGCGAAATCAGTTTTTGTAAACTTTTTTTAAAAGCTGATTTTAAGGCTTGAAAAAGACTACAATTAGTAGTTTCCAAAGTTAAATTTGAGCTGAAATTTAGTATCAGAAAATGCTTCGTTTTTCCTGCTTTTTTATTTGCCCCTTTTCTATGAGGCATAGAAAAGTTAAGTCATGCATTACTTTAGATAATGCTCTATTATCCTCGAAGAGACAGATTATCGAAATTAGATATATGTAATATTGATGTTATCAATCGCAAATATGCGCAAGGTGATTGTTTTGATTCTTCGGTTATAAAAAAATTAAACGATGCCATTCAGTCATTCAAGGTCAGTTTGATAACTTTGATCATTACAAGTTTTTGAATAATATCAGTTGGTTTTTTTTTTGCATTGTCAACTCTGTTTAAGATTGATATTAAGTAATAAGGTCAGCTAAAGCTGTTGAATTGTTCCTTCATAGTAAAGGTCATATCATATTACTTGCAATATTTACTGTTACTGCGGGAATTCTCAACTTATTTCTTTTCCCTTTGTGTTTACTCACATAAAATGAATTAAGCGTATTTTAGGAGCAGAACATTCCCAGATTAGTACATTTACAGTATCTAGCAGATGAAAATGTTATTGGTTTATCGTTGATTCGAGTTTATAGAGAATGTGCTTGTGCAACACTAACGCAAAATTTCAAGCGAAGCGAAGAATTGGAAAATTTTCTTGAAGCGATGGCTTGGGAAAAATTAAACACTGGTCATTATGCGGAAGTGAATGAAGCATGGAGGATTTTGTACGCAATAGTTATGTCTTGTAAAGCTGTTCGCTTAAAGTTTGAACAAAAAGTGCAAGTTAGTATTTCTGTTTTCGTTATGATTTGTAGTAATGTAAATATAACAGTTTTGGTTCTGTTTTCGAATTTTGTCTATTTAGAATATAGTTTGTCTTATCACAGTGATTCAGGAAGCACTACACGCATGCGATATGGGATTGATTATGGGTCGTGATGTTGATGGATCTTCCTTGTCAAGTTTTGCTCATTCCTTGCATTCCTTTTTACCCAAATCAACATTTTCTGTATTAATAAAAGTAAACCACATGTACTTATTTTCAAGAAGGTATTCTTGGTGCAGTAAATATTGAAAGGTTCTAAATTCGATTTTTACAGACAAAAAAGCTTATACAGCCACCAGCTTCTCTGTCAAATTCATTAAGTATCGACGTTTACGATCTTCCATCGTTTGAAACAATGTTGGAGATTATGAGGAAGCAAAAACCAGCTATTATAACAGGCCTGGTAAGCCAGTGGCCTGCCTTTACAAAGTGGAGGTTAGAATTGCAGATTTTGATCTTAGATTTTTTGAATATATGCTATTTACTATTCATCACAGTATGTTTTGCAGTTTCTCATATTTTAATGAAATTATTGGCTATCGTACTGTTCCTGTTGAGATTGGTAGCAGTTATGCTGATATGAGCTGGAAGCAAACTCTGATGAGTTTTCATGATTTCATTGAGAAATTTGTAGAAAATGAGGTAAGTTACAGATATTCGCCGTTTTCAATTTATTGATTTCATAATTGTGATTTCTGATTGGCAAAAAATGTAATCATGTTTAGCTTATTTTCCATAATTAGATTGTATTTCAGACTATTGTGTATTTAGGCACGATTTCAGTAGAGTAAAATTTTTTCTTTCCTTTTTTAAAAGAAGAATTGAAACTGCAAAGCAGAAATTTTGTGAAAATGGTAATGGTGTTTAGTATTTTCGTCCAGATAATTGTATTTTAAGTATCGGAGATTTAAATTATATATTTCTTTAGTAGTTGTAGCATAAGGAAGTTTGCATTTCAAGTATATTTTTTATCCAAACAATTTAAAGAGTCCCGATGGTCCAGGTTATTTTGCGCAACACCGGTTGTTTGATCAAGTTCCAGAATTACTTAGTGATATTATTGTTCCTGATTACTGTGCACTTGGAAAAGATGGAATTGATAATGTGGATATGAATATCTGGATTGGGCCTACAGAAACTGTTTCTCCACTACATTTTGATCCAAAAAGTAACATATTCTGTCAGGTAATCATTCAAAAAGTTTTTACTTCCTGTCATTTTGCTTATATATGTCTAAAATTTGTTAGCAAAATAAACTAATTTTAATCTATTAAAAAAATTTTTTCTTTAAAGTATCCAAAAGAAATGCAGAACCTACAAATCTGCCATAGAAGACGATAATCAGCAATAGAAAATTTTTAGGTAATTGGCAAGAAATTTTTACGAATGGTGCCTGAAGCTGATAGTAAAAATGTATACCCTCAAGAAAATGGAATTTTGACGAACACTAGTCAAGTATGCTTGTCTTTATCCTTCATTTCACAGTTTTAGATGACTATATTTATATCATCTAATATTGGTTGGTAGATAAAGATGATATGGTAAGAGTGAAGACTGTTTCCGGACAATTTTTCATGTGTATTGAGTATTAATTATAAAAAAGTTTTAGCTTAATCTTAGAATAATTCTGATGCTTTTAAGCTTGAAATTAAGTGGAATTTAGAAAGCATCTCCAAGTATTTAATAAATTGCATATATTTAAATTGCAGGTTGATGTACGTAATCCCGATTTAACAAAATTTCCACTCTTCGCTGAAGCTCATGTTTTTGATTGTGTACTAAATCCTGGCGAATGTCTGTATATCCCTGCTAAATTCTGGCATTATGTTCTTGCTCTTGATCCTAGTATATCAGTGTCTTGTTGGTTTAATACCGAAGTTTAGTCAACTCGCTTTGATGAAACTTGTTTGTTGCAACTTCAGTCAACGAGACTGTAATTTTGACTGCAATCTTGTTGTGAAATTGAATGGTCTTTTGTTGTACCTTAGGCATGGTGAATAAAAATGTTGCATAGGGATATTTCTCATTCAAAAAGACATAAAATAAAATTTTTTCAATTTTAAACTAAAACTGACATCCATTAATTAAACTAGAATATGTGAGTAGATTTAAATAAAAACCACGTAGTAGTGGAAATCATTCTGTTGATAAGCAAAAATTATGGAAGATAATTTTTTGAGTAAGAGCGACATTTGCTGACTTGATACAAAGTTGCAGGCATCCAAATAAAAAAAGTTACAGTTCCATGATTGAATCTAACATTGTAGAATCCAGTGTTTTGCGTGAGTTTCACGGGCCAGCTAATGTGAGCTAGGTTGGCTAGTACTTTAATATTGTCCCTTTGTGCTAACTTATGAATGGGCGAAGTGTCACCGATTATTAGTGAATATATGAAGAGCAAAGTTTATTCATATGGGTAGAATTCCTGTTTTGTAACGAATAATCCGTGTTGACGGACACAAAACGACGTTTGCGAGGTTGAAGGATTGATGGTATGAGATTAAATAGATTAAAATTTTTTGCTCAGATAATCCGCTCTTCGGAAAATGGCTGATTTGGGGAATAAATGACATGAATATGAAATCACAAAAATGAGTTTTTTTGCTAACGAATCTTGTACACATGAGTTTATTTTAACTACTGTATATATTTATTCAAAGTAGAAATAGTAAACAATAGTAAAGATACATTTTTACAAGTTGGACTATATATGTAGGTAGATAGATATAGATTGGTAAATACAATCTTTAAATCATATATTCCAATACTTATTATAAATTAGGGCAACTTGTTAGAACTAGTTTTTCAACAAATTTTGACTTTTTACAATTTTTATCTTGTGGACCAATTTCGCCATTTTTGCTATTAACTTTCTCTGATTCGAATCCACAAATGTTTCATTTAAGAGAGATACCTTCCTAGTTCTCAATGTATGCTGTCAAGTACCTTTAATAAATAGTTAACATCCAAAAATTCTTGTTGCCAGAAATTGAGACGAAGATGTTTTTGGTTGAATCTTAAAATCTGAGTTTTCTCAATTTCTGGAGCTAATAATGATAAATAATGCAGATGGGGAATATTATCTGACATGACAAGCACGCTCAAAAAGACTCTGATGTCTTGCTGTGAATTACTGTATGGTACGCAAGAAGAGGATATCTTTTACAGTATTTATTCTTTATGAGGGAGATAGCTTAGCATTTCTTTACTATTCATACCTTCAGCTTCAAATGCACATTACTTTCTCACTTTACGATGTGCAGAAGAATACCTTAATATTCTGCTCGAAAGTGATAGTAGTATTCATGCAAATTATTTGGGCTTTTAGAATGCTTGGAATTTGGAAAAATGGTTTACTTAGGCGGTGCATTGTTTTTGATCTTCCAAATAATGTCTTTTGGGATTTTATGCAAACAAAAATAAGCAAACAAATTAAATAATTCTTCAAATTACGGAAAAAGTGAAAGTTTCTGCAAGCAAATTGCAAACAAATTAAGACGTCTATCAATGCCATCGCACTGATCAAACTTTACTTTTCTTACTTTCAACCAGAAAGTGTTTACTTGCATTGTACGTAAAGATATCTAATATCTTTTTTGATGCAGTCGTATTTCACGTCAATCCGCTCGCTTCTGATCGTGATTTGCGGTATTTTCAAGCATATTGCATGCATGTAATCATACGAATTCAAGCACGTACTTATTTAAATATTAAATTTTTTTCATAGTACACAGTTGATTGAATTTTCTGATACAATGATAATTCTATTATAAAAATGCTTTCTCAACATAAACCGAAAGAAGTAATTCACAGCTGGATATTGTTGCAAACGGTAAAATCAAACGCTAATTTATGGGAATTCTCACCTACTGAGGAATTTTTCAGAATTAAAGTAATCGAAATTTGCTTTTCTGTCAGTAATTGCAATGAAAGGTAGTAATGAGTATTTATTTCTCGAGAATAATGCCAAGCTCATTTACAAAAAAGTTGTTAAAAATTTTCCGTTCTTTTCATTATTATTACCCCTTACTTTTCACACAATATATTCAACATTTTGCATATAATTTAAGTTGGCTTTAGAAATTATTCTCTTAGCCCATAACTTAGCTAATTACTTTGACAATGTCCCTTTGGCTAAGATTACATCACTATACTGTATACTTTTTACACTTTTTGTTTTATAGATAATTGAGTTTTTGCTTTGAAGTAAGGTAATAGCAATTGTACTGCAATGAAAACTATCTTCTACATTAGAGGATCGAGCATTTTCATACTTTACACTATTAACATAGTACCATTTACGTCAATTAAATATTCAGTAAATTCGTGACAAAATATTATCCTTTCAGCTTCCTTACAATAATATCCAACAATCTTGTGTGGTTTCATCAATTTTAATTTTTTGTTTCCTAGCAAGTAAATACAAAATTTGTTCAGCTTATTCCATCACTTACTAAAATCATTTGATTCTCATTTACTTATTGCTTCTTGAAAAATTAATAAAAATCATTTAAATGCATAAAATTAAATCTTCAAATTTTCAGAATAATCTGTAATTTACTGGCAAAAGTGATTCTTACTTCTGCTAATATTTATGTAACCATGATATGGATGAAAACTTTTCTAATTTTTTAGTGCACGTAGAGAATAAGCTATACTTGCTGTAATTGCAAGAGCTATTGCAGCAGTTTGAACCACACTAACTTGTTGAGTAAATTAAATTATGTGCATATTAAAATATGATTAACTAATACAGCTGCTGATCATCCCATCAGCTTAACTCTAAACTTTGTTCTGAAATAAAACAAGCAAACGTATTTTGCTAATTAAGCAAGATAAATATCTTTCGAAAATGAGCTCTAAATCGAATAAAAATTTTATTAAGTAGTCAATTCCTCGAAAGTTATTCAAATGGTAAAAGTTTATAGAATATCGAAAAAGTCCCTGAAAATAGAAGTACAGCAATTTGCATAAGCGATGAATTACCACGGGTAAGTAGTGCTCGTTGAGGTAAAAATTATAATACTTTAGTGGTTGTCATCGGGCAATTAGGTTCGACCTTGAAGTATTTATTTCACTGACCCACCCGTACTTTAACTCTAATCCAACTCAATTAACCCATCTACCTGACCTGCACTAACCTGGCACCAATCATGGATCATTATCATATTTTGTTCGAAAGTATCCTTCATAAATCTTTCATTTCAAATCATTAAAATTTCCAAATGCAAATTATTTGTTATACTTTTCTCAACAATTATCTCACGTTGTAACTTACATTTCCATTATTAGAAATCATATTTTTGTATTATTTCATACTCATTTACTACTTTCACCTCCTACTACTTATCAGTCATTGTCAATCATTAGTGGTGATAATAAGTGGCATTGTTTGCACATAGTTTATGATAGTTAATATCTTTATGATTATTAGCGTGATAGATTTTGATTATCATACGTTATTCATTACTTATAATCGTCGTCATTAATGTTGGAAAAAATGTTGATTGCTTTTAAAACTGCCACTAAATTTCAACAATTCTATCTTATCACACTGCATAAACTCGATAAATAACAAAAAAATGCAAACTGAAATCCAATTAATAAATTAAATTTATCAGAAATAAGAGATTTTCAGAAAGGCCTTAATCAAGTTCATTTCGAATATAATGATTTTTATTTTTCATCTAAAAAAGTAGTACTTTGAAATTTCTTTGCATGTATTATTTTCGGAATCATAGAATATTTGAACTCATATATTTCTAGCTTTATTAGTTCATTTGTCAATTATTCATTAAAAGTTTTATTGTAATCCTTTTTAAAAATATTTTTGCCAATTTTCAGTTTTAATTTACAACTTATGATTTGTTATATGCGGAAATATTCTAGGATAAATGGCTGTAAATACTGATTGATGGATTCACAACTCCACTTTTTGTATCAATACAGAATATTTAGGGAAAAAGTGTTTAAATCAAATGTTTTAGAAGGCTAACGTGTTGCAATTTAAGCTCAAGAATATCTAAATTTAGCGTAATATGTATGGATTTGCAGATATGTGTGCCAAAATTAAATTTAAAGCTACATAATACAAAAATACCTTTACGTGCCTATCAAGTTCAAGTCTGATTTTGCTTGCATTACTTGCATATTATCTTTAATAATAAATCTCAATCTGAAAGTTATCCGGAGTTGGAAGAAGTTAAACCACTCAAAACTTGAGTAAGTCTGAAGTACGAGATAACTTTGAGGTGGTTATTTCGAGATGATTTTCTATCGGTCAGTAATAGTAAGCGTAAAAAGTAATCGTAGAAGTGCAAAATCAAATTTGAAACGCTGAGATTTTATTCTACTTTCGAACAGTACAATTGATGAAACTTAAAGAATTTGAATGTTTAGGTAGATGTTTTGGATTATACGCTAATTTATTTCATTAAAGCTGAAATTGAATTGTTCCGAGCAGTTTTCAAGTCAAATATCACGTCAAATCACTTAGATCAACAAAAAAATATTCTTACCAGATATCTTTATCATGTTTTAATGAATAGAACTCAGAACAAACTGTATGCAAAATCCATTTAAAGCCAGAAAACTTCATAAAATCATTTCAAAACTAAACTTCTGCAAAAATAATATATGAACCGCTAACTATAGAGTAAAAATGTATTTGTAAGAATTGAAAACCTTTTTTATTTCATTTCAATTCGGTATTGCATACTTTTGAAGAGCTAAAATTTCAAGTAACAAAATCTGTCCATAAACATCACAAATGGGGATTGCCAGTTTTTATCGATATTTAAAATTTTTTTGAATTTTTCGAATTCTGGATTCTGAAGGCAAAACTCATGTAAAATAAAATTTTTGTAAAAAAAAAAAACAATCTTTCCATTATTTTT
>UYYF01004285.1:0-21552 GCA_900618365.1 Thelazia callipaeda | reverse complement strand
TTCTTCTCATTAATAAGTTGCTGAGAACGAAGAATTAAAGAAATAAATTATTATATCTCATTTGCTGTTCATTGAATAGCTGAGCTTTTTTCAGAATTCTAATATCCTTGGCTAAGCTGAGCTAATCTTAATTGGATTTCTCATGTTTTATTATAATAATGTTTAGGCAAATCTTTTTTTTTCAAAATTTTGCTTTTCAGGAATAAATCTGATCCTTTACTTTTTGCAAAATTATTCACAATTATTGCTTAGCATAGGTAATTTTTGATAATTATCATTAACTAAGAATGTTTTGATCAAAATTATATTATCTGATCAAAGTTATACACTTCAAAAGTTTCTGTTTTTGGTGCTTGTATTCTTGATCAGTCATTGAATTTGTGCCAAATTTCAATTTGCAGCTGCATAAAGAACAGAGATCACGCAATTTACGAGAAATCATAAAATGACGCGAAACAAAAAGTGCTAATTTTGTGTGTACATTTTAATTTTAGCTTCGGCGAGCAACACTTGCAGAAATCAGTTCAGGTGTTCATTTGCATAACACATTTGCACTGCACGGACAAGGTATGCACAAACGCTGCTGTCAGCACTTCTCCGTCAAACCACACTTACATTGATATGCAGTGTCCGAGCTGTAAAGAATATTGCACAAAATAAAATGAAATGTAAAATACTTGCGAACATTCCTTCAATTTCAAGCTCTGGCTTTTAAATTTCAAATTAGTATGCAAATTTAAACGGAATTGGTCGAAACTGATTCACGGCTATTTCACGTTGACTGCTATCTTTGAAATTGTGAACGAATGACATGAAAGTTGATTGACATGGAATTTGATCTTTTAAGTAATCATTTACTTGTTTAAGAACTTACTTGTTAGCTTACTGATAACGTACTTTTGGTTTTGTGCATCTAGGTTTATAACTTGTCATTGTGATGTAAACAAGATTTTTTGCAGTCTGTTATCGTTTCTATCCATCTTTCCCTTTACTTAACAAGAAATTCTAGTAAAGGATATCAAGCGAGAAGTTGTCTACAGCTAATTAGTAACACTTTGAAGAGCCGTCGAAATACACGTAGACGGCTCTTCTTGTCGCTCCATCTTTCAAGCATTACACTAATTAGACGCAAGAAAAACATTTTCAGGAAGTATATGCTAATTAAGTCATATTCAAATTTGATCTGTCCAATCTTTATATGAATTAATTTTTGCTTCCATCTGTAAATGGTGCTAAAGTCGAATATTATTGTAAATAATGAGATAAACCATAAGTAAACTTGTTGGAGTCACATAATAATTTGCAGGTGCTGCGAAAAAACTCTTAAATGCCTTGGACGAATTTGTTAATTATAAGTTTACGATAATTGGAAATGAAAAATTTTTGTTCAAAATTATTAAGAACTTATAATGGCTTATCAGAAAAATGACACAATCTTAACGGATTATAAAAATCTTTGGTAGCTTCTCAAAATTTCAAATTTGAAAGTTCAAACTGAGGTTATGTGCGCAAATGAAAAATACAAACAAGGAATAATCTAAAAATCTCATCTGACAATCATTTAGTATTTATTTAATAATTGTAATTTAAAGCCATGATTAAATACATTTTCGAATGTTTTGTTAATATGAAATATCAAGCTGAAATCTGCCTATAGCTAAGTTTGTTTTTGACTTCAACAAGCAGCAAGTTGAACTGGGCCAACAGTTGAAGGTTAAAGGGCACCACTGCTAATTAGTGAGCACGTAATCATGTAAAACTCAAAATTTACAGATGAAAATTAGCTTGAAATCATTTATGAGTTCTTCTGCCTACAATCCATATCTTCAATGCAATAAGTGATAAAGTATTAACTAAAGATGCAGCACACTACTGCAACTTTTATCCATGGCAACGGCTAAATTATCGATAGCACAATTTTTCATAATTATAAAAATTAATTACTCAAAATCGGAAATTATTAAACATCTCACATGCAATATTATCAACTGAACAACGTAGCTTATCAAATTCATCTAAATTTACTTAAAATTGGCAAATTCATTATGGACACTTTTTTAAAGAAGTTAAAAATTAAAATTCATTCAAAAATGTAAAAGCCTTTAATTATTTCCCAAAATTCGTTTCAGTGACATTCATATCTAAGCCACAAATTTATTTGCTTACTTTTAATATCACTTCAAAAAGTTCTTCTATCCATTCACAGTTTATGAACAAAAAGTTGTTGCCGTTTCATGTTATTGTAATTGTTAATGCTAAGTAAGCATAAGATAGTCTTCGGCTTCTTAGTCTAAACTAATCTGTCCAAATTAGTCTAGCCAAGCGTAGTTCCATCTTTGAAAAGCTTTTCCTGAACTGCTTAGCATTTGCTTATCGCTGCTAAAAGTAACAATTGCGCTTTTGATAGAATTAACTGAAGCCTAAAATCTTTTCTGAATCGAATGCTCGTATCATTTAACCCTGATTTATGTTCAGCTAAATCACTCTCAAATCACAGTGCAATTAAAATTTGAATACCTCAAAAAATCACAAAAAAAGCTTATTTTTTTCATTTTCTCACAAAATACTTTTTCAAATTTACGTTTTAGTGATTTTCTTAAAAAGTTTCTCACTGAATAAGAATTTTTTTAGAAAAAATAATTTCACTACTTGGTAAACAGCGATGATTTTTCCTAATTTCAATGATATTTTGTAGATAAAAAAGAAGAAATTTCATGCAACGATTTGATCATTTAAAGTCTTTTGCCATTTACAATTTGGTATTTAACAAATTCTTTTCTATAAAATATTTTCAAATTTAGTATAACTGATGTCTTACGTCAAATTTTGTTTTGCTGAAATATATTCGAACGATAAAGTTAAGTTTACGCTGAAGTAGTAAACTCAGATGACAGGTACGTGGAGTTACTTGAATATGTAGTCTCCATTTTAGCATTATCTGTATACTTTTCAAGTTTTTTTAGTAATTTCCTTCAAAGGAGTAAAATTTAGGTGCAAAATGTGAAAAAATAAAAATTGTTTGCTACTTTATTTATGCAAATTTTGATCCCTTGACTTTGCATGATTTGGTGTAACGTTTGGAAAGCTAACAGTCGTCTAAACAGACTTATATCACAGTTTTGGTCAGTTTTTTATTTCAAACCTACCCAAATAAACTTATTCCAAACTTCAAGTCCTCACAAGATTTGAGCTATAAGTGAAACAGATATAGATCGAACTTATTTTTCCAGTTATATGCAAATTTTAATTTTAGGAATAAAACCTCTTTGATATATTTTTCTGATGTACCAATTTGAGCAAGAAATTAAAAGGGATTTTATGATATATAATTTTCTGCGCATTTATGTACAGCTTACTTTCGGTTTGATTTCAACCAGCTTTGGATTATCCCTCAGAATATTTTCTTTCTCATTCCCAACAACAATAGTAGTAGTAATAATAAATAGTAATTATTATTATTATTATTATTAATTTATTACTTAATAAACTTATCACATGCAAAGGAGAAGTAATGTCTCACAAAGGGTGAGGTGACATCTTTCCTCTTACAATGCAAATCACATTAGTGTAATTAATTGTTTTTAGAAATGAAAATTCTTCGAGTGAGTAATTGAAAGGAGAATAGTTGTTATTACATGCAAAATTTGTTAAATTATCGCAGCACAGACACTTTTGCAAGTTTTAATGTCCAAATTTACAAAAATTTGCGAAGTTGCAAAGAAAGTACGCGCGAAAGGTAGCAGAAAAACAAAGGTCAAATGCAAGGCTCTCCATCATTCTCGACCTGAAATGAATAATGTGTGGGAATGAACGCTTTTTTCCAATTTTTATTCCTTGAAATTTAGAAAAACTAATAGCGATAAATGTGGGAGATCTGTGCTCGCTCAATGTCCCATTTCAGCTGACCTCAAAGTGAATGCCTAATGTCAGTTTTTAAGAACTATACAAATTATTAAAAAGTAGTTTTATGTACAAATAAAAAATAGCAATCTTTAATGTTACCGCTAAATACCATTAAAATACTATTATTTTTATTGATTTTTATAATTTGTCAATCAATCAACCAGTACTTCGCGGCTATAATCAATCGATTGCAGTGTGCTAAATTGTTATGCAAATTTAATTTTTGAAGTTCTTTTCGATCATAAAACAAGACAACACTATTTAAAAATAAAACATTTCTGATTATTATATTATATAAATTTATAAAAAACGTAGAAGAAAAAATGCTATGCAAATTAAATAACTCGCACAAATTTTTATTTCAATTTGCTAACTTCCAGACTACTGTATGTTACAATGAATAATTTCAATTGAATTCAAAATTTGACGTTTTTGAATATTCAAATAAAATTTGATTTAGTTTGACCCGGTAAAAACTATTAAGTATAGTGTGGTTTCAATTTAACATCAGAAAAATGAATATCAAAAATTGCGAGAAATGGCAATTATGTACAAATATGAGTGCATCAGAAATATACTTGATAAAGCAAGTAATTAATTCTCTTCTATGCCATAATAAAATGAATTTTATAATAACTTAGCAGTTTGTATTATCAAATTTAAATCAAAATTGCATACATTACTCATTCGTTTCTCTCTTTGTCATTCATTATTATTCTGACTACTATTATTATCATCATTATGATAATTGATATAATTGTTTTAGTAGTATTATACATATATACATTGTCATTGTTAATATTGTTGCATCACTATTATGTTATAATTAACTTTTATGTCTTTTATTATTCAATCGTAATTTTTTGTACATAAAAAATTCCTTTACTTTTCATTTTATTCAGTTTATTCATTCTGTTTAAATTTCTTCAATTAAAATTTAATTTAATTCATTCCTATTCTATTCTATTCTATTCTATCCTATTCTATTCTATTCTAACACAATTAATCATAATTCGAATACATTTTCAGTCCCTTTTCAGCCTTTTTGCTTAGATGAATGCGCCACCACATTTGAATGCTTTCTACCGCTCCACCCTACATTATTATCATTATTACTAAACATTGTCAACATCGTTTTGCAGCATTGGCTGTTTTGTCAGCTTTTGGAGTATTTAACAAGTTATTGCTATTTTGATTTTAGTTATTTATAGTCAGGTACTCTTTTCGATTATTTTTATAATTAGAAATTCCGTTTCCAATACTTTCTTTCTCTGTACCACACTATTTTTTCAATTAAACTAACTATGCGTCATTTCTTTACGTATTCTTCCCAACTTTAATATCAACTGAAAAGTGCTTAGTTTTTTTCTTTTTTTGAATTTACTAAATATAAGCAAAAGAATTCATTCTTCGAGAAATTCAAAGTGCAGTACTGAAAAAGGCATGTTTAAGAAAGTTTGTAAAAAAAGTGAAAATTCGATTAAAAAAAGTAGAATACTTGCTAGGCACATTATTATCGAACAGAACAGAACAGAGTCAGTTTCCAATCTATTCAAACTTGGCTGCCTCATTGTGAGTCTGGCTGTATTTTCAATGAATAGAGTTAATAATTAATATAGGCGAGAAGCTCTGATAGTCAGCAAGGCATGAAGAAACTTGCAGATTTTCGTTCCCATAATTCCATTCTATGTATTTTACTATTGATTCTGTGCAGAGCCAAATCAAAAGTCACACAGGCAAATCGCCAAATCCTTTTTATTTTTTCAATCTTTAAATCTATTAAATGATAAAAATGCAAATTATCACATGTGTATCCATCTGAAAACAATCATTTTGAAGTTTGATTTTTGCGACTTTGGCTAATATTTTATTTAGACGTAATTACGTAAGCTCGAAAAATATTTATAATTCAAACTTGACTTCATCTTCTAAGTGTTATTGTGAGAAATGATTATGTAATAATTGCTTCTGCAATAAAATTTGACGGAAGTTACCGTATTTTCATTAAAAAAAATTCATATAAAACGTGAAATGGTTGAATCTGTTGATGTGTCAACGATATATAAAGTTGGAAAAATTTATATGTACTTATTTCACTTCGGAATATTTTGTGAGCAAGTTAGTACATAAAATGTGTATGTCTTTTGAGAGGCTGCATCCTTCCAGAGCAATCAATCTTACAAATATTTTAAAGCGAAACGAAGAAAAAGACTTCCTTTGTTAAGCATTTCTGCAAATGAGAACGTACACGCATGCGTGAACATATATGAAAGCAATACGTATGTGAACATAAGCAATAAAATATTTTCTACATACATGCATGTGTAGAAAACTATGTAAATGCGTTTATTAATGAGCTGGCCTTCACATTCAATAAGATTTATAATTAAATACAGATAAACAGCCTCTCAAATATAGAGATAATCTTGTTCTAGCTAGAAAAATATAGTCTACTGCTAATATTTAAAATGTAAGTGTGAACAAAAAATGCGTTGACATACACTTCAAAAAAAAGATGCTTTGAATGTACTTCACGACAAACTGAGAAACGTAGACGCGTATACTTTCACGCTTAACAAAATGTTTGTGGGAATACCGTAATCGGACACACTTATCAATTAACCAGCAGAGAGTGGAGGAGAAGAAAATACTCTCAGGGTTATTTGTTTGATAATTGTAGATCATAAATTTACGAAAATCCATAAATTGGAAATTTATGAGCGAATTTTAGAGCAGAAAAGAGAAAAATGAGAGTACTTTTATTATCTTTTCACTTGCCCGTTTTTTTCTTTGAAATCGAGAAATTTCATTAAATGATATCGTAATTTTCATAAAAAGCAAGTTAAATATACTTTTAAAAGACATTTTTTGATACATATATATGCGTGTGTATATCAAAAAATGTCTTTTAAAAGGATTTAGGAAAAAATCATTTCAGTCTTTTTTATTCAACAAAATGAAGTGACCACTGAAGTAATATTAAAAATTTTGGTCATTCCTGAGTACCTTTGGTCATTGTACTGCAAAAGTAGTCCGTGCTAATGAGATCATACGAAATATTTGCACAAATATTACTAGAATATTCCTAATATGGATAAAGCATCACTTAAATTACTTATCACTAAAATATTTTTTTGTTCTTAATATCATTGTAGTGTCTGCTATATTACTGAATCAAGTGCAGTAATACTTGAATGATCTGATGAGAAATCTTCTTCCCTAAATCCTTCACCAATGCTAAATTTTGCAGTTCGAGTTGGATACGATTGCTGAAATCCATCCTCTGACCTTTAGACGATGTCACGGCAGGGGTAGAGGTAATTGGAATGTCAAAATGCTTGACTAACTCAAATTACTTGCAACTTATGCATGACAGAAGCTTACATTTTTCGCATGTTTATATACACATAAATGTGGGCATATGTAATTTACATAGATTAGACATGAACGATTGCATGACTTGAAAGACTGTTGGAATTGTTGGCACTTTACTTATCAAAGGTAGTAATTAGCTGCTTGCTCGCCTGTGACTTCCTGTGGAGTTAATTGCTGTGAAATATGAGGTCGTGACCTTTCCTTACCTGTTTCTTACATTTCCTAGCTGTTACGCTTGAACCACATGCAGATATTGAATTAAATTAAATCACTTTGGCATATATCAAAAATAAATATATACAAGATAAAAAATAGCCTTTAAAGGAGCAAAAGGTGTATAAAAGTAAATATGTAATAAGGCAAATTGTTACTAAAACATATAGTTGAATAAATGAACGGAAAAATAGAATAACATCGTGAGGGAAAATTTTTCTGCTTTATAAGCCAATCAATCTTTTCTGATAAATTTTGAAAGCCTAATTTGCATAATTCTTATGCATAACTAACACCTATCTACCTGTGAATAGTAAACATTACTGATGACCATAAAGATTAAGACAATAATGTCTCGCTATTTCTTTCTCCACATTATTATGGCCGATTTGCATAAATTATGATTTCCCATTATACTATAATAACTATAATTTTGTAGATTCTTTTACGATTTTGAAAACACTTCTTAGCAATTAACGTAATTAGAATCATTATATTTATTAATAATTACGAAAACAACAATGTAAAAACGTGAGTTTGTTACTTGAAATAATAAAGTTGCTTAGTAAGTTTTTATCACAAATTTTTATTATTAGTTTCAAAATTTAATTAACTGTTTTTTATTTAATTCTAGTAATTCAGAAAGTCTATTTCATTTTCAAATGTGTTTTTGTTTGCTTCTGAAATCCAAAATCATTTTCTTGGCATAATTCATACTTTTTTGAATAAAATTGCAAGATAAAAAGAAACCCTTTGATTTGATTGTCTATAACAAATGTGTTAATGACACTTATAAAAAGGATAATCCAGTAAAGTTTTTTGCGATTTGAACAAACAGTGAAATACTGTGGCGAATGATATCTTCCACTTATGATTCATTACTAATTTTTACTTCAGAAAACGAGAAAATACTCGTATAATATTATTCATAGAAGAATCTAATTTAGTTTTTGCTTAATTTATATGAAAAATGTAATTAATTGTTTGCACTAAATTTGCTTTTTGCGGGCAACATCGAAAAGGTTATCATACGAAATACAAATATAACTAGCGAATGCTCAAAATTTTGTACTAATATCAAATTTGTTATTAGAAAAAAATGTAATCAAAAAACTAATCAAAAACTGTCAGTACTTATAAAATTGCTAACAATAAATACTAGCAAAACTTTTCGCCTTATTTATTAAAAATACAAATAAAACAGACCGTTCATTTTAATAGTTCTTGCAGTTTTCAGGCAAAGTAATTAGCATAAAATATTTTATTTAAATTTGTTCTATTCAAAATGCAACTGAAATATCTAATATGATAGACATGTAGCTAAAACTTGACAAAATATTGTTTTTATTACAGCTATGTTAATTTAAAAGTGTTTTGAGTATTTAAAATAATGCTTATGACTACAAAACAAGTAATAAAAGTAGAAAAGTGTTGCACAAACAATGAGAGATGAGGTAAATAGAATAAATGAATGAATGAATGAGTGAATGAATGAATGAATGAGTGAATGAATGAATGAGTGAATGGAAATGAATAAACACAAACAGGTTTATTAACGACAATAAATATAAAAAATGCAAATGACAGCAAATATTATCAAATGATAGCAACGATAAAATGATTACATTAATTTAACGTGAGAATATTAGTATAAATTGAGTTGGATGAGTGGTTTGAGACAGATTTGTTCAAACAAAACAATACTACTTGCATGTAGTGATAGAGTATGTGGAAGACGCTGAATTTGCATGCAAACAAAATAAGAAATTGCAAGAATCTTAATGTATGAACGAGCGTATTCGAATCGCGATGAATGGTAGTGAATGAATGAATGAATGAATGAATGAATGAATGAATACGTGGAAATGAGTTAGAAGGGGTTGACACGGAGACAAGAAGAAAGTATTAAAGAGTGAAAAATCTTTTTGTCAAATTTAAAAAGAAGTTTTTCACAATAGAAAACAATACAATAGTAATGTTGATTTTCTATGGAATATGCAATGGATGGGTGGGTAATAATTGAATGAATAAATGAATGAATGAATGAATGAATGAAATGAAATGAATGAATGAATGAATAAATGAATGAACGAACAACTTTGGGTTCAAGCCATCATCATTTTAACTTTCTTCCTACCACTCAGCTTGCAGCACCTTTGCTCGGCAAATAAACCTTGTATTATTATTATCTATGCACTCAATGCCATAACATTTGCATTACACTGCTACTCTTACCTATCAAACTGATGGCTAGCTGCTTGAACTCAGCTTGACCTTAATGATTGGAAAATAAACCAGCTTTATTTAATTTGTTAACGATTGCTTGACAGATAGTTTTTGCTTTCATGTTAATATACATAATATTTTAGAATACAGAACGGTTTCTGATTTTTTTTTACTTCGATCAGTAAGTAAACTAATTATTATTGTACGTCTAGTATAGTATTTAACTTGAGACTAATATTTAGATATATTTCACACAAATATGAGATATTTTAGAACCTCGCAGTGATATAAAATGATTAGTGAGTTGATTCGCTGAGTGAAATTGCTGTTATTGTGTTCTTTTATTAGCAAGAGAAGCTTATGATTAGCCTTACTGTCAATGCGATGGATGACGTCTAATTAATAAACTAAAGCTAGTAGTCTCTTTTACACTTTGTTGGCAAATAAGCTTAATATTGTTGTATTTATCACTTACGCAAATATTTGCTGCCACTTTTCTTTTATTTTCTGTGACTTTTTACAAAATTGCGCACTTTTATACCAAATACTTCAGTCATTCGTAATTTTCAAAGTTTCAATTGCCAGAAAATCTCTTCACTACGTGTTCAAATTTCGTTTTTATTGAAGTAAAGAGCAGAATTATGATTGCATCGGTAATAACATCTTCCTAATTTTGTATTTTTTCACGAAAATTAACTAATTTGTCTGTATTACATTTTGTATATGAGAGTAGCTTTCGTATGTTCTTTTTTTTCGGCAGAAGCGAAATCAGATTAGTTTTGATTATTGACTATTAAACATCTACTCAAGCTGCGCAAAGTTTTGATGATATTAAGCATAATCTTAATCCACGTTAATTGGTACATTTGCTTCGGTATATCTTGCCAGAGTACGCAGGTCAGTTTTGAATGCAATAAATATTTTTTCTCAAAATTTAATCCAAAAAGGTTTCCTCACTTTTTACGAATAAATGTTTGTTTTGAACTACTATGAATTTGATGAATATAATTTATGAACAAAAAGCATTTAAATAATTTTTTATTATAGTATAAACAATTGCAATAAATGTGCAATTTTCATGCTTTTTAGTTCATTTTTTATGACAAATTGCAACGGAAACAGTAATTACTGTATTAGTATTGATGAAAGCTCTTTTTTCTAGCAAACTTTTATCAAAATGTCATTGAAAGTGGAAATGCAAAGCAAAAAGCGAAGTATTAGTTGCGATTATAAAAGTATTATTATTGCTCTGCCATCGTTTCAACTTTCAACTTCCTCTACAAATTCTATTTATTCATTTTCGCAAATTTAAACTCTGCCATTTCTATCACTTTCAATTTCACCCGTAATTTCTATTAAAAGCACTATTACTGAACGAAAATATCTCGCATAGTTCATCAGTGTACAGTATTGCTTTAAATTCATCTCTTATCAATCTTAATCAATGCTATTATCAAAAATACTATTGATTTAAATCATCACTACCATTCAATAATCACACTACTTTCAGCGTTATCCCATTAGCACAATTAATTTACTTTAATAATAATAATAATAAATAGTGTAAAAATTTGGAAGCCAGGAAAGACTGAAAAGCATTTATTTTGAATAAAGTGTTTTAATTTTTTAAAATATAATTTCCTGAAATTTAAAATGAATTAATATAATTCATTTATTTCATTAATAAGAAATATTTGATATATTTGACGTTTTCAGCAGCTTTTCACTTGTATTATTTTGCTTTCTTTGACCTTTTAGAGAATCATTTTCCAGTTCCATTTACAAAAAAGCTTTCTCGCAATATCTATTTTTGTACATGCATTTTGCACTAAACTTTTCTTGTATTTTTCTCAAATACTTAAACTTATCGTTTACTGATTGAATTAGACTGAATGCCAATCTAATTTTGATCAAGCGCAAAATTTGGCATCAAAGTTAAAGCGGGCATTGCTTTGAAGTCAATTCAACAATTGATTGTTTTAAATTTGACTTCACGTTCTTATTGCAACAATTTATGTACATCACAGTCTTTTTCAATTTTAATTGTAGCGAATTTAATTTTTCTTGAAGATTCAATGATATGTTCCAAAAATTAAAGCATAATTAATGAAATTATCGTATGATTTCAAAGTACTATAAATAGAACAAATTTTGATCAGTCGCAAAAGTATGCAAGTAAGAAAATCCAACTTACGCCTCTAATATGTTGTCATAGTTTGTCAAAAAAATATTTTTTTTAGTATTAGTAATAAATTTTGGACAATTTGATGACAAACAAAAATTTCTTCCACCAAAATTTTTGCCTGACAAATTTCTTTCAAGTTAGAAACCATAAAATTTTGATATCAACAAGTTAAATAAACGAAATTGTCAGTTTTATAGCTTCAAAATTTCCAACCTTTGATTATATCAGAAAGAGCGAATAAAATTAAAGTAAAAGTACTGATATCAAATGATTCATGATCTGATGAATGATCTGAATCTGAATGGTCAGTGATAAAATATTAAGGTTAAAATTGCTTCTCAAAGATACATTTCGGTAGCTTGTTTTCTTAAAACTAAACAATTTGCAGGGTTTTTGAAGAAATTTTTCAGTTTTACGAATTCTCTCAAAAAATTTTATACCTCAAAATTCAAGTCTCTCACAAATTTAGTTTACGTCAAACGAATTAGATTAAAAATGACTAAAAATATGTTTTGTTTGTTTAAAAAAAAATAATTCCAATGTGACTTATATCTACTTCATTTTCCTAGTCTTTTTTGAACAAAATATTTGTACAAAATATTAATAATACGTTTTTGTAGTCTAATCTGCAGTAATTATTACAAGTTCCAATAGCATTTATTTTATATTAAACATTATTTTGACTTATCAAACTATCTAGCATATCTAATCCAATTACTAACTGTTCCAAAATGTACTAAAATTTAGTTTTAAACTGATCGTGATCGCATAATTATTGATTTTATCTGGGTAAATATGTTATTGTTTATGTTCTTTATTCTTCTCATTATTCTTGAGCTACACTTTTACTTTACTATGCAAATATTTGTTTTACACTGTTGTGAATATAAGATGACTTCTGTCTACACCTGAGTGAATGTAACATAAAGTAATTACTAATAGTATCATTCTCACTACGTCAATAAACTAATTTTGTGAAGTGATTTTCTCTTTACTGATTTTTTTTGCTTTTTAAAAAAAGGTCATTAGGTCATTTTATTTATTTCAGTTTTTGACGTATTTTTTTTCAGTTTTTTTAATGCAAAAAATTTTTGTATAAAAATATCAATAATATGTTTTGATGTAGTGAGAATGTTAGTTTTAATGCCAAATTAGAGTTAGATCACTGACTGATAAGGTCACCAAAGATTGAGACGTAATGCAGGAAGTTGAAGTTGTGTCATTGTCGCAGTAAAGATTCTTGCGATAAGTATTGTCAAATTTACTGTTCCAATAAAAGCTAATTACAGTGAGTGTTAGTAAAATTGTCTATGCGTGAACTTTAGTATTTGATTACTTTCGTTTCAGACTTTTTCAACAAATTTAAATGTTATAAGAAAGTAATGGAATTAATTTTTTGTAGTAGTGAGAAAAGCAAAAACATTCAATGATGTCATAAAATATTTTTTTCTCATGACCTGAGACGCCAATATGACTTCGTTTGGGTTCAGAAATGATACCTGCTGCCTACCTATCAATCAAATTACAACTTTTTGACCCTTAACCTTTGGCAAATGCGATAAACATTGCACATTACTCACACTCTGAGCAGATCCATGAAGAGAAGTTAATTGAGTAAGACAAAAATATTTGTAATAAAAAATTATAATTGGTAGGAACATAAACACTTTACTGAAATAAAATTTAAATATTGTAATTCTAATTTGCATGTCGATTTAGTTTGTTTGAGAAGCTGAAGTTCAGTCTTAGAAAATGGCAGCTTTTGATAAGGAAAGAAAAAGCTTAAGTAATTAATTGAGTAACGTGAGAATAAACAAATTAATCAAATGCTTTTCCTGGGAACTTTTCTAGCAAACAAGAAAAGTTTGCAGTATTATTAACGCTTAATTTCACCAATTCAGATTACTTCTTTTTATAATTGCTAAAAACATTCAAATGATTTTTTAATTAGAAAATAATGAGCAAAACTAACTAACTAGTTTACCTAACATTCAAGAAAAAACCTATTGTCTTGCAAGGTAATCGTTTCTTTGCAATACTTTATTACGATTCTCAAGCAAAGCATATCAATTTTGATTGATGCTCAATTGATATGTAAAATATTTACGGTGCTGCGACATGATCAAGTCGCAGACCGCTTTTAGCTATTCATCAAAGCAAATTCAAGCTTTATTTTTTGTTTGATGAAAAAGATGCAGCATTATTATTATTAAAAATCAGGCGGTCTTTCATTTTTCGTGATATAATAAATAATCTTTAAACTATTATTATTATTTTTTGCATAAAATGATATTTTATCAACTTTTCGCTAGCCGAAAAGAAAGGTTTATTTATTCAAGCTTTCAACTTTGCCATTTTTATTTCACTATTCATTTATAAGAAGTTATATTTGTTTATTTAGAAGAGACAGTTTTTGCTTCATAAATCATCAAAGTTAAAGTGACAAAAGTAGAATTTAATAACCAATTACTAACAATTTATGTAATTTCTAAATGTATTTTATCATATTATCTTTATTTCTATCACAATTTCTGGCAGTTCTTTTCGTAACTAAAACTGAGACATAAAGATGTATGCACAGAGTCCATCTAAACTCTCCCAATGAGAGTGAAATAACAAATTCTACACTAGTCAAAATGAAGACTAAGTTTTTTTCACGCAGAGAGCAGTTCAGAATTTTAATAATTCAAAGTTAGAATCGATAAGAGAGCAAAAGCTTTTCTGAAGTTCCATCTCGCAAAAAAGTGAGTTCAGCTCATTGTTGACAGCAAGTGAAGACTTATTTGGAAATACAAATAAGTGTCTTAATAATAGATAAGACTGAACAAATATATTAAGACTATTTCGATGAATTTTCGATATCTGATTCTAGTGAATACGACTCAATTTTTCTGTTCTATAATAGAACATTTAGATGTGAAAATTACTTCCGTGAAGAGTAACTTTCTGTATTTCAGTAAGATTTGGCTGAAATGAATGAAAACAATGAAATTGAAGGATAAGTGATTCAAGTTTCGAGTTTTGGGGGAAACTATCATGATAAAATCAACTTTTGGTAAGTTGAAAGTAAAAATTGTCATCACAAGCAAGTGTAAACTTTTGGTGAGTAAACTTTTTGTTTTTTTAGAAAATTTTTTCCTTCTATGGCTGTAGCCGTTCTGATTGAATATTAATGCGAGGAAAGTTGACAACAGCAAGCAATCTTCCAGAAACTCATCTACTGCACCTACCGTAACCCAAAAATGCTCACACTCATCCGCCTCTTTCCTCTTTGCCACAGATAATGCATAAGAAGTGATGCAAATAAGTGACCTGGTTGATGACATGTAGCCAAACTGATCATGCCATCTTAACTCTGGTTTAATCACTCATTTGCATAACTTTCTCTCAACCTCCTCAGTAACCTTAAATAATTATTATTCTTAGAGTAACTTAATGCTTTCAAATTTAACCACGGATCTTGCCTTCATAAAATTTTACTTATTTTAATATACTCACAATAAGTAAAATGATCGTAGATTTTAAGTACGATTGCAGTGGCAGCAGGAGAATTGCAGTGATAAGTTGAATTTTTACCGATGCAAACTACCATCAACCTAACTGCCAATAGCAACAGCAGCAGTGGTATCTTTAACAGCCAATCAGCTCAATGTTCAGTCTCAGCCTACTTTCACGCCTATTTATCTCTTTTTCTCTGGTGACAGGTTGTTTCTTCATGCTTTTTTCTCTACCGTCCCAAGAAATAATAACCTTTGTCGATGATTTTCTTCTAGAAGTGAAATATAAAATTCTTACACTAGTTGTTCGTGTTTTAAAGTATTTATATGCTGAAGGTTAAGCTAAGTGAGAGGAGAAAGATCATGGTATTTGAAGATAGAAAAAGAAATAAGCGTGCCAGAGGGAGTAAATGCTTTTATTTTTTTAATCTTTTCCTCTCCTACATTATCGCACTAACTCCATTTTGTCTATTTTCCTAATTCTCTTTGTTAGCCACGCCTTCATTTCTTGTCTTACTTGTTTCGCCCACCGCTTGCAAGGACGATGATGAGGGCGACGACGTCTTTCTTTTATTCATTCATCGTAATCGGTCTTCACGCTCGGCGTGCACACACATACATATTAATACGTATCTTGACACGTACATACACGTACATGCAAGGCGCGAATCTTAGTGTGCATTTATGGTGTAAAATAGTGGTTTTTACGTGAAATTCTCCAAAGTCAACTGAGTCTTTTTTTACTATTTTCATTCATTCTATTCAATGCTATTGTATTCAATTCGCTTCACTTCAATTCCATTCAATTCAAATCATTTATAAAGCAGCATGAATAGAAGAAGAAAAGATTTATAATGGTCATTATGAAGGGGAAAAATAAGAGGATATTGCATGTATTTCTTTATTATTGTTATTATCACTAACTATTTATAATTGTTGATATTAGTTGTTATGATAATACCAATAATATTAAATACAATAACGAAGTAATAGTTGTTGTTGTTGATTTTAGTCTAATCAAAAAATAAAATGAGTTCTGATTTTTGTTTGTATGTGAATAGAAATATATTTTTACATCAAATCCTTTTTTCTTTTTTTCTGCAATTAGCCTCTCAATTTGCCTTTTTGCTGCTCCAAAACATGAAGAAAGCCCTGTTACGTAAAAAAAAGCGCAAAGTGATATGTGAAACGTAAAAATTAATGATTCTTCCTCATAATTAACTTAACTACGCGTTATTACCCAAATTCTTGTGCGTCTTTAAATTTTAAAACTAGTAATAATGTTTCCTTTTCATTTAGTTATTTAAGGTTGGGAAAAAAATAGAGAATGCAGCATTCATTTTGTTTCATATCTTCCCATTCCTAATTAATTTCTCATATTTTTTGCTTTGCTTTGTATTTCTCCGCTCTGTTTCGTATTCTAGAGAGCAACTACCAGAGATACCGCTGTTACCTTTCGGTGAGACGTTTGCTTTTTAGGGCTTTCAATGATGATGATGATGATGGAAAATGAGCTGAAAGCCGCACCCGGAAGTGCTGTTGCCACAACGGCTGCAGCGGCTAATAGCGTATCTGCAGCAGCAGCTCTGCAGGATGCCTTTTCACTCTATAGTGCAATGCCACCAAGTTTCTCAATGCCGCCAACATCCACTTCCTCAATACCAACAATCGAAGACTGCTGTGATCCAAATTCACCAGGATCACCAAGTTTGAAAGATAAAAAAGGTCAGTACTAACAAAACTCACTTTCACAAAACAAAAATCATCAATATTGAATGGGTTTTTTTGTCACACAAATTTGGGCGAATTCACATCACGCAGTGACTTGTTAATTTAAAAAGTAATACTTTGAAATACTTTTAAAAGCGCAATTTTCACGAAACTTTGCTGGATTAAATTGGGAAATAAAACTCTTTGCTTTACATTTCTAAGAATTAAAAATAGGAATTTCATTGGGGGATGAATTTTTGGTTTTCTCATTTGTTAATTTCAAGCAGAAAGTTAAACAGCATTAAAGTGGTTATGAAGCATTAAAACTGATTGGCAAATTTCAATCAGTTTCAACTATCGTAAAATTCGTTCAACTTTCTTGTAAACTGCAGCAAGTGATGATCGTGTGAAACGTCCAATGAATGCATTTATGGTTTGGTCCAGAGGCCAGCGTCGTAAAATGGCTCAAGAAAATCCAAAAATGCATAATTCTGAAATATCAAAGCGTTTGGGACAGGAGTGGAAGTTACTTAATGAATCGGAGAAGCGACCATTCATCGATGAAGCAAAACGCCTTCGAGCTATTCACATGAAGGAGCATCCAGATTATAAATACCGTCCAAGGCGGAAGACTAAGAACTTGCCAAAGAAAAACGGCCTAGGTATGTCCCCTGGCACGTTTTTAGATCCAATAAAAACGCAAAATATTTATCAGCCAATGGGAAGTGGCTGGCAACAACCTATTAATTCTGTTTCAACTTCACCTTACTTTGATTCTTATTCGTTATACGGTCGCACGGGTTACGAAAATATGATTGGCATGCCGTATTCGCTTGGTAATGCTGCGTCACCTGCTTATTCTCAATCACCAAGTTGCTCGTTGGCTGCAGCAGCGGTACATTATCAACAAGCTGCGGCTGCACAACAACAACAACACTACAATGCATCATCTTTATCTCTCTCAGGCAAACCTGAGACTTCTCCTAATGGTAGAAACACGGGGACAAGTAATGACGAATCACCAGATTCTGTAGCCACGGCATCTATCGCAGCAACTGGCTCACCATTAACATCTCATTTCCGTGCCTTTTATGATCCTCATAAAGATTCTTCATCTACTTCTACGTCAACGTCAAATTCTGCTGTGGCGGCAGCTGCCACCGCAACAATGAATATGTACATGCCGCAAGATCCAAGATTACAGTATGCCGCGTTAAACGGTACCATGGATGGCCATATGACTTTACCCTTACAGCACATGCAGTCCATGTGACGCGAATGTATTATTTCATTAATTGAATATAATTATAATTACATGCCATTATTTTCAACTATTATCATTATTGTTATTTTTATCATTATTACCACTTTTGCTAACAGAACAAATGTTGTCGACGATACTGATATTTGTACTGTGTTTCAACGACTTGTGATCTTAAAAGAAATCATGGGAATGACCGATTTTATTCCTCAGGTACGTTGCTTCTGCATTTTTCGATTTCTCGCCATTCCGTGGTTTATTCATTTTAATTTCTTCATTAAAAAAATTTGCGCAATTTTCAATCTTAAAATTATGAAAAAAGCATAATTTGCCCTACTCCCAAATTACAAAATTTTTGTATCTATTTTTAACAGATTATTTATCCCACAATTCGAAAATTTCTCATCATTCATTTGGCTTCGGTGAAATGGTTACATCAATATAAAATATATTGCAAGTAGTTTTTTACTTGGTGAAAATTATTAAATTTTTGATGTTTAATCAGCTCAACGGTATCAGAATATTGCAGAAAACTAAACTGATAAAAATCATTAATCAAAAACGAAAATTGAAAGTTTTGAATCTAAAAAAAGTCTGTACAGATGTAGATTTGAATAGATGTAATCCACTTTTTCTGTTCACGATTATATTTGACCCAATTTGCTTGAATCAACATGTGCCAGTCATATATATTCCGAAATTATCATTCCATCTCCATCTCTCTGCAAATAACTAATTCTATCAAAAGTTACCACTATTATTTGTCCTTCTTTCTCAACCCAAAGAATCACTTGCTCATTGAAATCAAGCAGAATTTGTCTCTTCCAAATTGCAAATTTATACTCATTTAAAGTGCACATATAAAGATGATACAATAACTCAAGTTATTCAAATCATATTTCCAGTTCATGCTCAAAACTGGTCAGACTTTTGATCTAAACATCCATCATACTTTTGGAAGATAAATATGAACAAACTGTTACTTTTAGGTCTCAAAACAAAAGCATACGAACTTATCGTAATCAGTTACTGGAATAATTCAAACTTGATGTTCAGTATCGTCATTTATAATGGATTTTTCGATAAAATCTACTTTTTGATGGCAAATGTCTTTATTCCTACTCTTGGAACCTTGATCATATCTACCGATCTGTATAATATTGCAAATGTTCATTTGGTCCATTCAGTCCGTTAAGACTTTGCATTTACAATTCAATTCCATTAACTTGCCATATTTATTCATCATTTCAAGAGACTTTTTACAGTTAATACTTGAGCTTGTTATGGTTAACTGTTAGAGCAGTTTAAGTATGCTATATTCTTTTCAAAGAAAAAATTCAGGTAGATAATTAATTACCGATGTTAATTTAGCAATGATATGCTACAGAAGCTGTAAGGATAGATCATACAAATTGCATTCTTAAGTTAATCTGCTCAATCATATTTGGGGATCATTTGTTCATCGCATTTTACGGTAATTTGATCAAACACATTTATAAAACTTTTTTTGGATCTCTCTAAAATTTCGATAAAAGAAACGCAAATTTCATTGGGAAGGAATCAGTAATTTTTGATGTTTTCTGTAACTGATTTCTTTGGTATGCTACTGTTAACACTTTTACAAATTTCATGAAAAAATTTGAGGGCTTTTTTCGTTTTTTGTTATTTACAAGCAGAAATGCTTCTTAGTCTTTGTTAAGGCTCACAATTTTTGTATGTCTAAAAGAAATTATTTTTTCCTATTTTTTAAAACTTCTTCATTTCACGCTTATTTTTCTATTTCCTTCCATTTTGTCTGTATTTAATTTTGCGAATTATTCACTCTGCTGAATTTTCTGAGTATAATACAGACTTTTATTATACTAACGTGTTAAATTATAACAAATTTAACTTGAAATCAGTGAGAAAAAATTTTACTTCAGTAGTTATTTAAACATTTAACCTTTGATTAATACGCTAAAATGTTAATTTTACGGAAGGGTCAAGCAATTAAAGCATTCTCTCATAAAGACTAAACAAGAAAGGTTGCAAGCACTTTGTAGACTTAAACTGCTCAAACCAACAAACTTTGGTTATAGCTTTATTTCTGTGCATAAGTCGAGCATCAATCTGAATTTTTTTAGACATTTTGACTCATCAATTTATACAAGTAATAATATTTGCAAATTTAGCTCTTACAAATTTCCCATGCAGTATTGAGGTATTTAAAAAAAATCAGAGACAGGTCATGGGTCAATCTGTCAACTTACCACTTTTCTATATTTATTACCGGCGCTTTTATGTGATTTTCTTTTTTTAAAGCTTTCTTCAGTTCTAATTTTTAACTTTTTGATTGTTAATAAAATTTGATGTGGAAAGTTTGTTCAGTTGAAACTGAAAAAGCTTATATTTCCGTAAATAAAAATCACTTTCGAAAAGTGATACCAACAATACCATTTGATGTAATACTTTAAAAATTATACAATTTTTAAATGAATTCAAAATGAGATTTTTAGAAATCAGTGAAACGCTTGGCTAAAAAAGCTAACTTAAATTCATTGACTTCTTAGTGATCACTGTATTTCGAATTTGATTTTGTAGTTGATGTTTGTGTTTCATTTTCACTGGTAAGTAAGCAAGTTTACTCTGTTTTAGCCTAATTTTTGATACTTAAATAATTCGAAATATATATTTGTATTACCTTTTTTTGACTTCATTCATTTGACCATTTCTTTGTATGTTTTGGTGTAAATCTAAAACTGAATTTTTATTCATTTTATGCATATTTATTAATTATATTACAATGAAAATTTATTGTGGTGAAGTTTTTGGCTTGCATTTTAAAAGTTACAACACTTAGCGAATCGCATCAGTTCTCTACTATGCTTATAATAATAATATTGATAACAATATCAGTCTTAGTTTTCAAATTCAATGAATCCATCAATTAGAATAATCAACTTTTGTTTTGAAACCTTGCAACTAAGTTATGTAACACACAATTTATAAAGCTGATTAAACTGGATATTACATACATTTAATCCATTTCAGCGCTTGCATTTCTAAATATGAGCTCTATCAGAGTGACTTGATATAAAATACTACACTACAACTTTTTTTTATAAAAATTATGATATAAATTCTGAACTAGAAACACGTCCTTATTTTTCATTCTATACTGCCTGCTTTGCACCAACGGGTAA